>PVJH01003877.1:0-134620 GCA_004026705.1 Nesogale talazaci | reverse complement strand
TTCATCAGCTTGTTGACCCATTTCAATTGGCATGCCAACATTTCCAGGAGCCTTGCTTTTGGCTAACACCCTTGATTCAGCTTGAACTTTTTTCTTCAGTGCCATTGATTCTTGATGATATGCTCCTTTTTGAAATCTTTGAAATTTGACTAGGGCAGTTGGTACGGAAACCCTTTGTATTATTTCCACCTTTTTTTTTAAACGATTCCTGTATCAGAGCATATTTTTCTTATGGAATATTTCAATATTGTAAGCCAAGGCTTGACTTCTCTTTTCAGTTCTTTCAAATTAATGTATGCTGAGCATAGTCTCCTTTTTTGTTTTCAAATTCTAGGCCCGTGTACTTTTAATTGTAATATATTTTACTTTGTCTTCTCCAGTTACCCTTTGATGTATCTGAATTTATTATTTCTTCTGTTTGCCTTAGTCACTATGATTAAGTGCAAGTTTCGGTCTCTTCTGACATCCATGCCAATCTTTTCTCTCTTAACTATCTTTTAAATGACTGTTTGCTTTCTTCACATGTTTTTGATGTTATCCCACAGCTCATCAATTCTTGTATCATTAGTGATCAATGAAGCTGATCTTAGCTTCAGATATTCTAAAACCTCTTGTAGGCTAGACTCAAGGTTGTATTTTAGCTCTCATTGACTTGTTTTCATTTTCCTCAGCTTTAAACCCAAACTTACATATGAACAGTTGATGGTCTTATCCACAGTTAAGCCTTAGCCTAGTTTTGACACATGGTATTAGACACTTAATCATCTCTTCCCACAGATGTGGTTATTTTGATTTCTGTGCATTTCATCTGGTATATATAGCATCTGGGGTCTTAAAGGTTTGAGCATAAACAAATAGCCATCTAGCTCAGGAGCAACAAAATCCACCATAAAAGAGGCTCACTTGCCTGTGCGATCATGAGGTGCTGAAACAATCAGGTATCAAGCATCAAAGAACAAAAATCAAAACCAATGGACCAATTGACTCCCGATATCGCTGAAGACAGATAGATACAGAGGCAATCAAAGTAGAAGAAACAATGGTGCCCAGCTATCAAATGATTGAATGTCTGAAGTTTCAAAGACTTGAAGATAATCAAGTCACCATTTAGCGCAGAAATAGCGAAGCCCACAAGGAAGAAGCACACCAGCATGTGTGATCAAGAGGGGCAGAAGCGAGCTGGTATCAAGCATCAAAGAACAAGAATCACATCATTTCGAATGAGGGGGAGAGCAGGGTGGGGACCTAAGACCCACCGGTGGGTAATTCGTCACCCCTTTACATGGGAGTCACGGGGAGGAGACAGACCAAGCAAGGGTCAGCTGGGCAGTGATGATGCATACACGTTTTTTTCTAGTTCCTGAAGCCTTCCTCCCAGCCAACCATCATGATCCCAACACTACCTTACAAATCCAGACAGACTGGAGAAGGTACACTTGTAGAGAAGGAAGCTGGAGATATGGGGAAACCAAGATGGATGAGCCCCTTTGGGCCAGTGGTTAGATTGGAACTACTGGATGGATGAAGGGAAGGTGGGGAGAGAGACGAAACCAACTGCAAGGATCTACACATAACCTCCTATCTGGAGGACAGGCATCAAAGGAGTGGGCTGAGGGAGGTGTCAGGCAGTGTAATATATGACAGAACAATAATAATTTATAAAGTATTGAGGGTTGATGGGGAAGGGAGAGCAGGGGAAGAAGGGAAAAGATGGAAAAGCTGATACCAAGGGCTCAAAGGAAAAGGCGGATGTTTGGAGAATGATCACAGCAGCGGACAGGTGAAGGTGCTTGGCACAGTATGTTCATTTATGTATTGTGAAAAATGATGTACGAGCCCCTAATAAAATTATTTTTAATCAAAAAACTTTGCAGTGAATATTCCTTGGTGTTGCTATCATGTCATTCTAATATGTCATTTCCTCTCATTTCTATTACTAAAGCAATATTTTTTACCTACTGTTCTTTCTTGTTTCATTTACATTTCCAATGATTACATGTACATCTTTATTGAATGTCTGATCTATTTCATACTGAATATGTTGGTAGAATTCTGCAACTTTGATCAAGCAGGAACATTTAAAGAAAATGGGAAGAATATAGAGTCACAAGACCAAAGATACTCGATCAATATTTAATCATTCTAGGACAGTGCATATGTTTGTGAATCAATCATATTTAAGAAAAAAGTCCAAGCAGAGAGAATGATTTGGTCAAAATAAAATTTCAAGAATTAACAAGATACCAATTGAGATGTTTCGGTATGCCTAATGAGCCTTTTTTTCAGTTTCTTTTATTTCTTTCAGAGGATGGGAAGGTGGACATAATAACTCCGTTAATAAGGAAATAGAAGCCAAGTAAAGGAAGAGCAATACAGAAGGCCACTTAGAAATTGTTGTATCCGTTTCATTATAATTTTGACACATACTTATGATGAGCATTGCATTACCTTGTCTTCACCTTTAGTAAGATAAAAGTAGACTGAACTATCTCACTCACACCACAGCCTAATGAGGTCTCTTTGGGGGGTGAGACTTTTTATATATAGTTTCTGTCATAGTCACTGTATGTATGTAGTCACTGTAGAGAATTGACTCCCTATTTTCTTCTTGCTTGCCTGGATCCTGGATCTGGTTTCTTAATACTTGGACTTGTGGCCACATCTCATGGTCTATCATGCAGGGAGATGCTGGTGGCAGGCTATGTTGTCTGGCAATACTGGGTCCACTTTATACCACCTTTACTGGCCTGTGGTCTTCCTAATTACTGCTTTAGACTCCTACCTCTCCATTTGTCTTCCATCTTCCGAGTTTCCTAGCAATGACAGTTGTATGAGTCAGAAAAGGCATCCGGTTTACCTCTGACCACAGATTGAGCTTGACTGGCCCTCTGCTCTATAGTTATGTCTACCATTCTCTTGATACAAACACTTCTTTATAGGAATTTATTTATTACACATATATGTTTGTTAACTGATTTTGTGTCTCTAGACACCCTGTCTAACAAAACACCTCACAAATTCTTTTGTTCAACTATTATCTTTTTGCTGGCCATGTGTAATATGTACATAGTCTATCCACCAGAAGTCACTTCCTTCAATATAAATTGCCAGATTGATTTGATTTGTATTTGGCTCCATTACTGTTAGTTGTCAAGTAGAAAGCTTTCAGTTGGTCACTGTTTCCAACTTCATAAAATCATTTGGCTTCACTTGACATTTATTATTTCTCCTGAGTTTGGGTCCTATTTTGCACATACTAAAATGTTCTATTCTTTACAATCACCTACATTGCAAGTAGGGGTCTATGCTTTTATTTTACCTGGCATGCCATCACCAATCAATGGCTACCATATCTATAAGCATACCTGAGTAATTGATGATTTACCATTGATCTTGCTCTACTGTCATAGCACATTTTCTTTATTTCTTTTGTAGTACTTAATGCATTTCCCTAATATGTTTGGTTACTTATGTACAAGTCTTTGGGGATATGTAGTTCTGTTTTATGTCTTTTAATTATGCAATATAGCCAGATATGTAAAAGTATTTGTTAAATATATTGATGAGTTGGATTGCTGAATAAATTCAGACATTTCTTTCACAGCCTTTTGCTTAATTTATCACACTAATTCCAACACTTACTGAACTCTGTTTCCTGGGGTTTGGGGAAGTCACAGGGAATAAAACCCCTCAGTCTTTCCTCATAAATCATTTTGAATGTATTCCTTTGTGATTCCTAAATGATTTTGATGAGATGAAGAGTAATTGATCCTGAAGTTTTCATTTCTACTCTCAGTTGAACCTAGTTACACAAAAAAGGACATCTGCTAATGTATGTGGTCTGCTTTCTTATGTTAAAAGAAGAAAGGCTAAGCCTATGGAAGAAAGGAGAAATGGAGACATAAGCATAATTGTCTACAGACTATAGTAAATTCTTAGTGTCTTTCAATTTAACACCTGGAAGAAAAATGTTGTTTACTTGTATAAATTTGAAATAAAATATATGACTATTTTGCTAGATCATTTATTTTTATATATTCACAATTATCTCCATAATATCCAGCATTACCCAAGATGCTTGCAAACAGTTGGCACTATGGCAGATGACTATAACTATGCATGACCCTCACAGTAGTCAGATGACTCAATGAAGGAGGAAATTTTTGTCTAAAATTACAAAGAAGAAAAGTGGAGCTCTGAGTATCTATCTGATTCACAATTCACTGACAAGTGAGTGGAAAATGATCCATGTGTCTGAATTTGGGGATGGGGTTCCTTGAATTCATTATTTTCTTATTTACTTTTGGAAATACCATGAACTGCTAGAAGGACAAAAAATCTGTCTCGGAAGATGTATGGCCAGTGACAAGGCTGGTAAAATTTTGTGTCACATACTTTGGACATCTTATTTGGAAAAAACAATCCTTGGAGAAGAACATCATGCTTGATCAAGTGGAGGGGCAGTGAGGAAAAGGCAGGTGCTCAGGGAGATGGATTCACACAGTGGCTACAGTGATGAGCTCACACACAAGAAGAGTTGTGGGGATGTCTCTGGACCTGGCTGTGCATTGGGTCTTTATGGGTTGTAATTGACTCTATGGAACCTGAAAACAACAGCAACAGTTTGTTCTTCTTTTCTCTGCTTCCTCAGTCTTTTCTCCATGTACCATATTAAAAGAATCAGAGGGAAAAAAATTAAGTTGTCAAGGATATTGTCTCGCTTCAATCCAGATGGAAGCTCACGGAAGCAGCAGGATAGATATACTATTGGGTATGTCTGTTGCACAAGAGCTCTTTCAAGTGTTGAAAACCAAAGATGTCATTTGGATGACTTATCTTTTCATTTGCTTAGATGCATATGAAATTTGGACGTTGAATACAGAATAAATAAGAAGGGATGCACTTTTGTTATGGTGCTGGAAAAGGTTACTGACCGTACTGTGGGCTACCAAAAGAACAAACCAATCTATCTTGTAGACGTGCAGCTTAATGCTCCTTAGAAGCAAACATCCGGAGACCTTATCTTACGCATGTTGGGCATGTTGTCAGTTGAGACCCATCCCTGAAAATTTTCATCATGCTTGGTAAAACTATAAAAAAAAAGTGGTAGACTCTCAACAAGTTAGAATGACAGTGGCTACAACCATTGGCTAGAACATAAGAATTGTGACAATAGCACAATAGTTGGCAATACTTCATTCTGTTGTACAGAAGATTGCTATGAGTCAGAATCTTCTTGCTTGTTATCTAGCAACAACTTTCCTATTCACTTCTAGCAAGTGGCCTTTCTGATTCATTTTAAGAAATTAGTGTCAAATAACTAGGTATTTAAAATTAGTGTTTGGACAATGGTAGAATTCTCACCTTCCAAGCAGGAAAATACCTGGTTAGTGAATCTCCTTTTTTTTGGTTTATTTTTTGGGTATCACTATCCTCTGGTGGTCATGGGACCTAGCCAGCACTGCTCCTGAGAGCCGCCACTGGATTTGAACCGCCAAGCCCGCGGGCCGCAGTCCCGCACTCAACCACTTACGCCACCGGGGCTCAGCCCTAGTGAATCTCTTTTTATTTTAATCATTTTATTGGTGGTTCATACAACTCTTCCCAATCCCTCCATGTGTCAAGCACATTTATACATTGGTTGCCATCATCATTCTCAAAACATTGTCTTTCTACTTGCGTCCTTGGTATCAGCTCCTCATTTTTTTTTTTTTAATCAGGGAGACTCTTGGCCACTTTTCTTTCAATGGAAATGGTTTCTCTAAAGCTGATCAGGTTTCCACCAAACTTCCATCCTAAGACCAAGTAGGAAGAAAATTATGGAAATCTGCTATTAAATATCAGCAGATGTAAATACAATGGGCCATAGCTTATCATTATTTAATTGACCATGTAGATGTTGGAGGACCTTAGTATTTTAGTTCTGTTTTGGACAGGGTAGACGTGAGTTATGCATATCCCATAGAAGTTAATAACAACGTAAATTCATTTCTATTACATCAAATGTATATTTTACATCCATTTTCATTAAAAATAATAGCTAAACAAAGTATCTTGCTTCTTTTCTAAACTGCTCATTGATCAACACTTTCGCTGTTATATGCCTGGTTCCAGGTAACATGCTCTTTCATGTGGAGTCTGTAGGACCTAACTCTCCTTCTGCTCTTGCTCTACTACTTTGCAATTGCAATGCAACAGCCAAGGTCATGCTCTCAAATGATTATTCAGGTGATTTAATTTCTTTGCACATAATGGTTTCATACAACAAATATATTCATTGAATTGTTTATATACAGTTCAAATATGACTGGACCCCACTTTAGTTTTAATTATTAATTATAGTCATTCTACATGGTTCATTCTCTTAGAATAAAAGAAAACTCCTTACAATGGTCTACAAGTTCTTGTGCTGTCTACCTTATAGGTCCTGTCTGGTTTTGTCTCTATCTCCTATTCATCTTCCCTTCACGCAATCTGCTTACAGTTTTGTGATAGACCAGGTGCTCTTGCTCTGAAATCTTTGTACTGATGCCTCTTCCTGGAAGCTGTGTCATTCTTCCTGGTTTATGGGGTAGACTAGGCTTCTGTCAGCATTTCTGACCCCCTTGACCCTGTTCTTTTTGTTTTTCAGTATCACTTATTCTCTCAATACATCTCTATTCCAGAGCTTATTCTTCATCTTTCCTCATTCAAAAGAAAAAAAAATTAAGCATACAAAGATCTTTTTTTTCACCATTTTATACTTACTTCTGGAGATGACACCTTAAACATTGAAGAGTTTGATCCACATTTGTTCAGTGAATAACCAATAAAATGCACGGAGGTCACAAAATCTTACATATAGAGAGACATTATACAAATAATTCAAACTCACTTCCAGGAAGTCAAGGCCACCTCAAAGCAACCATAAAGGCATGGGTCAAACTGCGCCGTGAGTTTTGGAGATGATACCTGTTTGTTTTTTTTTTTTTTGGAGATGATACTTGTTTAAGAGAGTAGGAAGCTCCATCTTTCTCCTGTGGAGCTGCTGGTGACTCACACCTCCTGACCTCGCTGATTGCAGCTCAGCATGCAATCACTCCACCATCCCGGCTCCTTGGGGATAGGGTAGAATGTACCAAATTATGGATCCAAGTTCAAACTGGAAGCATTACACTATGTTTCTAGCTTTCTCCCAGACTTACATTTTGAGAAGAAAAATCCTTATGTAAGATATACAGATCACATTTTTTTCTCCACTAAATATGATAAACACAAGTCTGGGTGTCTGTATTGCCTAAGTGTACTATTCTTTTGTTCTGTGTCATTTTCTGATGGCTTTTCAGAACTGAAGTGGTTCTGTGTGGCTCTATTGATGCCAGCACAATAACAAAAAATGTTCAGATGCATAAAAGAGAACCATGGACTTGTTTGACATTTCCATGGTAATATTCTATTTAGAAGGGTCAATATTATGTTTCTGGGAAGCCTGGCAGAACAATCTGTACAAAATGTTGCTGCTTTCAGGAAGGCCACACTCTGTTCAGATACCTTTGTACTCAATAAAATATTATCACACTTATGTCCTAGATCCTAGGTGTCAGTTCTACAGATTAGACAAGGTCAGTTTTTTTAAAGCTTGCAAAGGAAATTAAACTTTTTACAGTCATAATGTGACTGGGATAAAAAAAAAGGATAATAACTGGTCTCCTTCTATGGGAAGAAAATAAGTTGTTATGTCTCTGGGACATACAGATAAATTATCCATTCACCAAAGGTCAGCTCATTTTTTGGAGAAATTGAGATTTTCAAAAAATAGCATTGGAAAACCCATATCAGCTCCTTCATGCAATTATAAGGAATCAAAATATTATTTATGAAGTTATTAGAATATGTAGGAGAAAGAAGGCTGGATGAGAAACTACAGAAAATATCTATTGGAAAAAGAATACTTCTACCCATTCTATAAACTTTCTGTGAAGTCATTATCTTTACTCAACACTTAAAGTAATAATTTAATATAACATGGGAGACGAAAGAGGATACAAGTTCTGTATGAGGGTTGCCTTTGCTTTAGTGTTCAGCTAAAAGTGTCTCATCCAACATGAGAGGAAAATGTTTTTTCAAAACAGATAGAATAAGGCATTTGCTAACCATACCTGAACAGTGTTAGAAGAACATATTTACCACAGAGGGGAAGAAAAATGACTTTTGAACATATAATTGATCTTTTAAAAAATCTCTCAAACTCCTATTTTCAGATCTATTATAAGTTTCAAGTCATAATGATGTTTATGTAAAATTTTTATCTAAAGATTCAGAATTGCCTAAAACAGCCAAATTTTTATTAGTGTAAGAGATGAATAGTAGGAGAGTTTTAGATATCATAGACTCATGACATTTTTTCTGCACATTTATGTATTTCAGTACAACGATGCTGAGGCTAGATACCCTTGAGACATCCTCACTCATGTTGATGCCATGCACTGTAGTGTTAGACCACTGTGCTCCAGAGGCCTTTTGTCATTGGTGAATTTCTGAAGATAATTTCCCATACTTTCCTTCTTAATTCAACTTTAGTCTGGAGTACAGCTGAACACTATAAAGCCAGTCAGTGTACTCAAGTTGTTTGCTTCTCATAGTAGGCATAGGATAGGAATATCTCTCTTTCTCTCTCTCTCTCTCTCCATATATATGTGTGTGTGTGTGTGTGTGTGTGTATATATATGTATATAAATATATATGAGAAGTTAATCTTTGCACTAATTGGCTGGGCATTTTGAATAGCCCAACCAAGATAGCATAAACAATACTCAACTGATATATGGGAGGTGACTGCATTTGAGGTACACTTCTCAGAGAGTGAAAACGTCCCTCTTGTAAGGAAGGCGCCAATGCTACTTGTACTGCTGCTGTTGCTGTCAGGGCCATTGAGTCAGTGTCCACTCATAGCCACTCTTTATGCAAGAGAAGGAAATGCTTCAGGCCTTTGAGCCATTCTCCCAATTGTTTTATGCTTGAGCCATTCTCTGCAGCCACTGTGTCAAGTCATCTTGTCAAGGGCCTGTATCTTTTCCCTACTCTTCTGTTGTGCCAAGCACGATGTCCTTCTCCAGGGACCAGTCACTTAAGGAGCTTAAGCTAGGTCTCATTCTTTTTTTTTTCTTTTGTTTTTCTGGGGGCATCACTGCCCTCCAGTGGTGGGAGTAGGAGGCCCAGCCCCACTGCTGGAATTGAACCTCCGTCCCAGTGGGCCGCAGTCCCGTGCACAACCACTACGCCACCAGGGCTCAGCTGCTAAGTCTCATCCTAATGCTCCTGACTTCTGCGGAGCATATTGACTGTTCTCCTACCAAGACAGATTCATTTGTTCTTTTGACAGCACATAGTACTTTCAACATTCACACTCAATAACCAGTGCCCTAACTCAAGGCAATTATTCTACATGCTTCCTTCATCAAGGTTAAACTTTCACATGGATATGAGAATATTGAAAACCAAATGAGTTAAGTTAGGGGCACCTTAGTTGTCAAAGTGACCTTTTCATTTTCTACACTTTAAAGTCTTGTGTAGCCAATTTACCCACAGCAATTCATCACTTGACTGTGCTTCCTTGACTCCTGATTGCAGAATCCTTGACACTAAACTTTTCTCCAAGTATCATGATGTTATCTGTGGTCTGCTGGTGGACATTTCGGTCCTCTTTACATTAAGTTTAAATCCATCCTGAGTGCTCTAATTGTTGATCCTCTTCAGCAAGTACTCCAAGACCTCTGACAAGTTTCTGTCATCTGCATCTCACAGGTTGCTAGTAGGCCTTCCTCTAATCCTAAAACCACATTCTTCTTCATATAATCCAACTTCTCTGATTGTCTCCTTAGCATACAGATTGAATAAGTATGGTGAAAGATACAAGCCTAATGCACATCTTTCCTGATTTTGCATGAGGCAGTATTCTCTTGTTCTGCTTACTTGACTGTCTCTTGGTTCAGGTAGAGGTTCCCCATGAGCATAATTAAGTGTTCTTGTATCCCATTTTTTTCAAACATATCCAGTTTGCTATGATCCACACAGTAAAATGCTTTTGCATAATCAAGAAAACAAGAGCAACAATCAGTCTTCTAGTCCCTGCTTTCTGCCAAGATCCATCTGACAGCAGCAAATGGTACCCCATGTTGCACTTTCTATTCTGTTTTTTTTTTCATTTTTTCTTCTTTGCATCACTGTCCTGGTGGGAGTAGGAAGCCCAGCCTTGCTCCTGGAGAGCTGCTGCTCGATTTGCGCCACCAACCCTGTGGGCTGCAGTCCCGCACACAACCACTTCACCTCCGGGGTTCAGGTGCACATCCTAGTCTGAAACCAATTTGTACCTTTGTCATCTCCCCATCAACATATTACTGAATCCATTGTTGGGTTATAATCAAAAACAAATTATTTGCATGTTATATTAATGTGATTTTTCTATAATTTGCATATAATGTGGGGATACTTTTCTTTGGAATGCTATAAATGTGGATCTTTTACAATAAGTTGACAAGGCAGCTGTCTTCCTAATTTCTGCCTTAGACAAGTGAGTGCTTCCAATACTTGCTTCTTTTACCAACCATTTGATGTGGTGTTCCACCAATCCATGAAGTCTTGCTTTAGTTTAGAGTTTTCAGTGCAACTTGAACTTCTTTTTTCTGTTCCATGAATCTTGCTTATATGCTGTTTCTGTAAATAGCTAACAGTGGTGCATCATGCACCATTCAATATTTTTTTTCCATAAAATCATTCGATATTCCAATTTGAGGCATGAATTTTTTCTTGAATTCTTTCAGTTTAACATATGCTCAATATGTTCCATTAGGTCTTTGCATAATTCGCTATAATATTTACTTCATCATCTGTAAGTGCTGTTTGAATTTTCTGTTTATATCTTTGGTCTCCTCAATTATTTTATCCACCTTAGCAATTCTACAATTAAAAGCAAGCTTCATAGTGCCTTCTGATATTGACTGTGATATCTTTTCTTCTCTCTCCTGCCATTTCAATGACCTTTTTTTTAAAATTATGATGCTCTTGATGTCATTCCACAACTCATCAGATTTTCTGTCCTTAATGTTCAAAGTTGGTGCATTAATTTGAGTAATAGCTGTATTGATTGGATTTCCTAAGCAGAAAAATATTATCAGATCACTGACAGCATTATATTCAAGATGGATCTACTAGTGTCAGATATTTTATTTATATCTTTATCTAGGAGGCATCTTCAAAAAGCTCATGGAATATATATATGTATATATGTGCATATATATAATAAGAAAGAGGTTGCTAAAATGATAGAGATTTGGGAAAACATTGAGAAATCTGTAAGAATTTACAGCAACAGAGAAATATATTATTGCATATGCAGCAGTGCAGTCATGATGTCCTATACCAGTGGTTCTCAACCTTCCTAATACCATGGCCCTGAAATACAGTTCCTCATGTTGTAGTGACCTCCTCATCGTAAAATTATTTTTACTACTACTTCATAACTGTAATTTTGCTACTGTGATGAATTGTGTGACCTCTGTGAAAGGGCTATGCAGTCCCAAAAGGGGTCATGCCCCACAGGTTGAGAATCCCTGATCTACACTAAAATTGTTGGATAGACATGCTTGGTGGAGAGGTTTGATAGCATACACACACATATACACACATATGAAAGCTGATGTTCTTATTTGTGTACTTACTTTTGTAATAATTTCTCTCATGGATGTGATGTAGCATACAGATGATGGTGCATTGAAAACTTCTAAAAGATTGTAGTATACCTTGAGGAAATGGTTTGCTGAGCAATGGATCTCAGGGAACTTGTCTGAGAGAACACCAAAGTGAATTGGTACAATAAAGTTCACAAAGAAACTGCTATGCATCCTACATTGGTGCATAGTGACTGGGGTCTTAACAGCTTGTGAACAAGCATGCAAGGTACATCTATTGGTCTCTGAATAGTCCAGAGGAAAGGAGAGGGATTTTAATTATAGGATATATGGGTGCAATTTGTGCAGTTGACTAGCTAATCATGGAAATGCCAGTCTCCCCAATCCTCAGATTAAAATAACATGGTGCTTGGATACTGTTCTGGAAAGGACCACATTAAAAAGTCCTGGACAGAGTCAGAGAAAAATGTTGAACAAGATCCAGAATCATAAAAGGAACCGGGGTTTCTGTTCAGAGTGCAGCAGGAAAACCCTCCAGACTGTAGTTCTTAGTCATCCTTCAGCTCTGGATTGTGAATTTTGTTCATCAACTTATAAATTTACAATTTCAAGTGAAAATGAAAGTGGAGCAAACTTTTCACTTAATAGTTGCCAAAATGTTTACACCTACATCAGCTATAGACTGAAGCAGACCTTTCAAAGAAAAGTTTAAATAAGCAGGATCAAGAGCCTGTAATGTGTAGCAATGATCAAACATACAACTTTCCTCTAGTTCTTAAGTGCCTCCTCTTCCCAACTATCATGATCCCAGTTCTGCTTTACAAATCTGGCTAGCCTTGGGAGATGTACACTAGTACAGATGGGAACTGGAAATACAGGGAATTCATGATAGGTGAATCCCACAGGACCGCTCACATAGTGAGAGTGGTGGGAGGATGGAGGAAAGGTGGAGTAGAAAAGGGGGACCAATTGCAAGGATCTACATATAACCTCCTCTCTGGAGAACAGATAGTGGAGGAGCGGTGAAGAGAGATGTTGGTCAGTGAAAGATATGGAAAAATAATAATAATTTGTAAAGTATCAAGGGCTCTTGAGGGAATGGGGAGGGAAGGAGAAAAAAATGAGGAGCTGATGTCAAGGGCTCAAGTAGAAATCAAATGTTTTGAGAATCATGTTGCCAGTAGATAGAAAAATGTGCTTGACACAATGTATGTATACATAGATTGTGATAACCATTGTAGGAGCCCCCAGTGAAAAAGACCCTGTGGCATTTATTGGAAGAATTGCAACAGGAGATGCAATATGACTTTCCAAGTATAATCTTGAGGACAATGTACAATCATAGCAAATGACACTTATAGGTGAAAGTGGTCCAATAGGAGCAAAAGTGAACTTGTCTCTCATGAATGCATTCAATGCAGCTTTTATTTCTTTCTTCAAAATAATGTTGCCATTCTTATTGCTTTGGGCTACTGAGCCAGTTCCAACTAATAACAGTTCTAAGCACAAGAGTCCAAAAGCACTGGCCACCTTCACAATTGTTCTTATGCTGAGTAAATTGTCACAGTCATTGTTTTCAATCCATCTCATTGATGCCCTTCTTTTTATTGTCTGCTCCTCTGTGTTCCCAAACATGGTATTTTTCTCCAGGGATTGGTCTTTCCTGATAGGGGTGAAGTATGTAAGATAAAGTCTTGAAAACTCTGTCTCTAAGACTAATTCTAGCTGTATTTCTTCCAAGACAGACTTGTTTCTTCTTTTGGACATTCAGTGTCTAACATACCGTGGCTTGGGTCTGGTGCTGCCTATCCCTCAAAATTAATTTTAGAGTGTATTAATCCTCCAAAGAGTTATTGTGCAGCACATTTACCCAATGCAGTGTGTCCGTAGAACAATATCTTATGTTCTTGATTCTTTGTCATAGTCCTAAAATGGATGATCTTTGACCTGCAATGAGTTTGGGTATTTCTTCCATTTCCTTTTCAGAAACTCAGGCCTTGATATTTCTTCTTCAGTTCTTTCAGGTATAGATATGCTGACTGAATTCTTTATTGTGGGCTTTATGATTGAATGTCTTTGCAAGTTTCATTATATTGCATGCTCTTCTAAATCTGTCCTTTGAAATTTTGTACTCAGTTTTCTTGTCATTTCTTTCATGTGCTTTAGCTGCTTTTCTAGAGAAAGTTTCAGAGTCTCCTCTGGCATTCATTCGTCCCTGAATTTCTCTCCTTTGTAAAGGACCTTTTGCTTTCTTCATGTTTATATTGGTGTTGCCGCTCCACAGCTCTGCAGAAACCTTCCCTGGGGTGGACCTGTTGGCATTCAAAACACCAGGTCTAGCTTCTAACATAACCACAACACACAAGTTACTATAATACAATGGCTTAAACAGATGAGCATATTAAAATATGCACAATCTTAAAATATATATATTTTGTATTCTGATACACAGTCACCCGATGGGATAGAATAGAATGGCTCTGTAGGATTTGTTCTTAATTTAAATTATAAAATATATTTATATTTATAAATATATACTCTATGTTGTAAAATAAAATTTTAGACCCAGGAATACATGTATGTATTCTATAGATTAGAAAATTATGCTAAGGTTCTTTTGCTAAATGAATAAAATGATCTCATATGGACTTTGCAGACATATGTATCAGTTAGAAAAGGTGTCAAAACAAATGTAAGTGAAAAACCTTTTTTTGCAAATAAAAAGAGACTGAAAGAAACTCCTTTAACTTCTGGTACTTAAGGTGACTTCAACATTTGAGAACTCAACTCCCTTGGAAGTACTAAAAGCTACCGTATGTAATCGAGTATATGTTGACCTGAATCTCAGTCGAGGCTTCTAATTTTGCCATAAACACGGCATTAAAAACACACTGAATCTGCTACAGCCCTGACCATGAAAAGTGAAGCCTCAGTACTTGGAGCAGTTGCCTGGAAACCGCAAATAGTTTTCTTTGTTCCTAGGGAAATTTTCGTGGTTTGCTGGGGGAAAGCTCATCTTCATGGACTTCCTCACCTATGATGCCTCGACCAGAACCACATGATTGAGCCCGAGTGCCTGGGTGAGTTCCCAAATCTGAAGGCTTTCATATGTCGTTTTGACACTAAGGAGAAAATAGCTGCCTGCATGCAGTCTGACTGCTTCTTCAAACTGCCCATCAGCAACAAGACGGCCCAATGGGGAAGCAAGAATAGCTGAGCAGGGGCAAAGCTCTAGTACTTACTCTACTCCACTCTGCCAGTAGGGGGAGGGAGTGGGCTGTCTTCTACCTTCTTTAGCTCTTTTCAATAAACAGCTTTTAGGTTATTGATTTTTTTAAAATGTGCTGGAAAATTCGGCCTATACACGAGTATATACGGCATTTGGCTGGAAATCAGAGGTTGCTTGGCTGTGAAAAGAAGTATAACCAAAACCCCACCCAGAGGTTGATACCTTCTATTCTTTTTCCACTGAGCATATGCTTTAACTCACTGGTAGTCAAGGGCTGCAGATGAGGAAATCTCGCTCTTTTCTTTCTAGAACCAGAGACTCCAAAACATGTACATGAATCTTGCTTTGCCTGTTGTAAATTTAAGTTTGCAAGTATCCCATGTCTGCCTTCTTTCCCTTTAAGTAACTCATAAGAACATGTAGATTGTAATAATTGTACAACAAGCCTGATGTTTTGGAGGGATAGGAATTTTGTATAAGTTATATTTAATGCTGCTTTCCCAAACATTTCCAGCTCTGTAGATCAGATTTGCTACTCCTTTCTCACAAGGAGCAGCTGGTTTGCTGTAAACATTTTGGTTGGAAGCTGCATGCTTTCACCACTGTGTCACCTGGGGACAGATTACAGATTTTAAAATAAATACTATCAAATAATTCTGACTCCGTGCGATCGTAATACAGGGTTTCTGAGATCTTTAATATCCACAAGGAGGTTGTCTCTTCTTTCTTTCCAAGTTTGGCTCATGGATTTGAGACGCCAACCTCATGACTAGTAGTAGCCCAAGGCTTAAGCCTAAGCGTCTTCAGGTCTCTTCGAAAGTACAGATGTTGCTTGGTGTCATCCAGGTGGTTCAGATGCCCAGTGAACCACAATATCACTGTCTCGTTTTGGACTTTCTTTCATGGACCCTTTTCTTTACCAGAGATGATATTCCTTTCCAAGATTTAGTCTTTTATCATGACATGTCCAAATTATGCAAAATGAATCCCACTATCTTTACTTCTAAGGATCATGCTGACTATATTTCTTCCAGACAGACTGGCTTGTTATTCTGGCAGTCCACGGTAATTTTACGATTCGTTGCTAATACAATATTTCAAATGCTTCATAAATTGTTTTACTTTTCCAGAAGTTAGATTTTTATTAATCTCAAAGCCAATCCCATCCTGTTGACTTTGACTCACTGTGTTTCTATTTCGAGGTAATGGAAGCACATGGAATATGGATTGGGGGTGTTGCAGTATGAAAAAAATCCATGAGTCTATGTGTCTTTTGCCACCCTTGGTGTACTTGCTTTATTATGGGCCAGACATATTTTAAATGGCCTGTGTTCACTAGCTCATTAAAGTATCACGATCACCTGGCAACCTCGTTAAGAGCTGGCTTTTTTTTTTCATCGTCAATTCTTTTATGATCTTCGTTATTCATTGTCCAGCCCTCTCATTCATATGAGACTATTGAAAATATTCAATAGTTTGGGGTCAGCTGCTCCTGAGGCCTCAAAGTTACAGCATTGTTTTTTTCCCACCTCTAAAGAGATCCTGAGCAGCAGATTTTCCTCATTCAATTCGGCCTTTGATTTGGGGGTGCTGCTTGCACGTGCAGCGTAACATTTCTTGAAGGAAGGGGGCCTTGAGGCACTTACTGATGGAGATCAAAGCTGCTGCCTTTATGGTACATTGTGACTAAGTATAAAGAGCACAAAATCTTCATAATCTGGCCAATAAACAATGTGATGAGAGTGGAGAAAAAATGCAGAGAAAGAAAACTAAAAGAATAAAGTCTTCAAGGTTTTCATTTTACTTGACTACATAATTGACATGCATGGGAGCAACAGAGTATGAACAGTGAATTTTTTTCAACCAATCACATTTCAGAAAGAACAATGGAAGTTGAAACACAATCTAATGTAAATGGTGTACTTATAAAGAAGAGAAGAGACACAGAAACAAACACAAAAGAAGGTGATCATGGAAGCAGAAATAAAGTTTTGCTGAATCTTAACATAGAGAAACACCTGCAGCTCTCAGGAATAAAGGAGACAGAAAAAGAACTTTAAGCTATTTAAAGAGCATGGCCTTGCCACCACCCTGATTTAGACTGCTCAAGTCTAGAAATAGAAACTAGTACATTTCTGACTTTGTGAGCAACCCAGCTTGTAGCATTTCATTGCCGCAGTTCTAACCCAAACCCACAACTATCATGTCCATTCTAACTCACCATATGCTTATTGAGAATAGAATACAGCTGCTTTAGAGGGTTTTCAAGGCTGTAAGTTTGGATAGCCTTTCTTTTTCTAGAAGAACAGGCCACCAAAATATCCCAAGTCAATGCTGTTCCATAATTACCACCCCCACCCCCACCCCAGACACACACACACAGACCCTGTGCGTTTGGGAGACTGTAACTGTTTACGGGAATGGAAAGTCCATTCTTTCCCTAGGAGTTGCTGGTGGTTTCCAACTGTCAACCATGCGGATCACAGCCAACACTAACCACTACACCACCAGGGCTCCAGGAAGAGCCCCTTTAAATGCCTACCTTGCAGCTAGCAGCCCTACATTTAGCCTCCATTGTGACCCAAGACTCCCTGGAATATCCCTAGGACATGGATCTATAGAAATCTCCAATTTATAAATCTTAAGCCATAGCTTTAAAATTTTAAATCAATAGGTCCATTTTTTAACAGGCAGTTAATTTGTTATATATTAAAATATCATGAATGTGGAAATGATTCAGCACGGATGCCTCTAGTTTTTTTCATTTGTGCTTTGTTTTTGTTTTTTTCTATGTGCTGCCGAACAATAAGTGGACCTGAGACTGGCTTGGCTGCTTGTTTGCTCTCTGCTTATTCTTCTGTGACAGGCTTGCTGGAAGAGTAGCTATGGACTTGCTGGGTGCTAGGCAACTTAGCCATCCCCTGAACACTGCACAGAGGGACAGGGAGAGGTGCTCGCCTTCATTGTCTGGGTGTCTGTGATTATGGTAGGGAGGGTTACAGATGCCCATGGCATGAACATGTCTCAGGGGAAATTCAAGAAACAGTTATATTTTAGGGCTTGCTTAGTCCAGACTACTGGCAGAGAGTATTTGGTTTTCTAAAACACATAAGATCATGATAAAACGGTGCTATATTTTTCTTAGCAAATATCTTCTTTGGAAACTTTATGAGTTGGGGTTGCTATCGTATGATGTTGCCTTTTTTCTCTCCTTTACTGAATGCCATTATATACCATTATAACCTCATCCCAGGCTGTATCTTCTAAATCTTTATTATGTACCATGTTCTTTTAGTTTTCTTTCTCTTGTTCTCTAACCTTTCCTCATTCCTTGCATTGTAATCTATTGACCCTTTCTCTGTGAAATGTTATTCTATCACAAAACTTGAATTTAAACTACTATTTTTATGAAAGGTCTTGCTATGTCCAAATATATATATATATATATATATATATATATATATATATATATACACTTTTAATTTTACTTGGCTTCTTTTTCACCAGTAAAAGTGTTAATCTAGATTTATTCAATCAGAACTATGGATAAGATCATTTAATAGCTGAAACAGTCTCATTTCTCTTTAAACAGTTAATCATGTCGATTGCAATAGAAAACAATAACTCCTTTTTATATTCTTGAAAATAATCCTTGCTGTACACATTTATGTGTTTATATTCATATGTATGCATGCATGATTACAAATATATATGATTAGAGTGGAGATATCTCCACTCTAATCACAGTTCAGTGGAATATCTCCTCTGATATCTGTATTCCTATAATTACAGATATCTCCACTGTAATCATAGGAATAAGTTGAGCTACTTAAGTTAAGTTAAGATAATATGTTAGGAATTGCTAGAATTATCATAACTCTAGTTAACACAAAAACAACTGGGAAGAAGCATATAAAATACATAATAAATGTATAACTGGTAGATAATATATATACACATATATTACTAGCTGGTAAATAAACTATATGCATATGCGTTTTTCAATTTTAGATAGATGTATATCTATCAATATATATGAATATTCACACTTGAGATATACTTGCAGAATAATAATCTGTTAGGAAGAACCAAGACGTGCATTTTAATGTATTATATTTTATGCATAAATCAGGGTAAGGCCATGGTAAAGTTTTGAGGAAGAAATGAAATTATAGCAAAATGTAGGTGAGGGCTGAGCCCCGGTGGTGTAGTGGTTGTGCGCGGGACTGCGGCCCACTGGGACGGAGGTTCAATTCCAGCAGTGGGGCCGGGCCTCCTACTCCCACCACTGGAGAGCAGTGACGCCTAATATATATATATATATATATATATATATATATATATGTGTGAATATATTAAAAGTTTGTTTGTAGAAAGAAACGGGTAATTTTTCCATTCCAAATATGTTAATTGTCCTTAAAGTTTACACCAGAACTTCTGAAAATCATAAATACATCTTATATATAGTCTTATCTTAGTTAAGATTTCTACTTGGAGTGCTTGGCACTTTTTCGTCTGGCTTGAAATGTTCCAGGAAATACAGAAGAAATCATGCTCCCTGGAGATATGTGTATGCGAATCCCTGGAAAACCTTTCAATTCTTCATATTTTATTATAATTTGCCTGTTGAGAAGCATCTTTGTCAACCCCCTACTTCGGACCAACTACTCCGTCTACAATTTAAGCAAGACTTCCCTTCCTCTCTCTTTTCAGACATGAATTCATTGTGATTATGAAAGCTGAAGCTCTATGAATAACCAAAAATGATAGCAGCACAATGGAATGTGTTTTCTAAGTCAGACACTGGTAAAAGACATAAATATTATTTTCTTCAATTAAAGAAAATGATATAAAATTATAACTATTACATTTTTGTTTTCTTTTCCAGAATTCAAAGATAAATAAGAAAATATGTTAGAAATGATTTCATTCTATTGGCATGAGGATGACATAAAAAAAAAAATAAATAAAAACACTGCCCTGGTTCCTTTCTGACTCCTATTGACCCTACCGGACAGCAGAGAATGGACTCTATGGATTTTCAAAACTGACTCTCGGTGATCCTGGAAGTAAAGAGGCACATCTGTCTTCAGAAGACTAGCTGGTGAAATCAAACTGCTAGCCTCATGGTTAGCAGCCTCCAAAGGGTGCAACCATATTTGTATTTTTATTACAAATACTGATGTCGAATAATTCTATCATTTATACAGTGAAGTGTAACAATATTTTTACTAGAGTTCTCATTTATTCGTGTCTGGACTTATTCCCAAACCAAATGTGTTTTAACATGAAAAAATCGTGTGGGGCTGCAGACAAGCTCTCAAAGTGATACACAAATTTTGTGCAGATGTTTTCATTGCAGAACGATCAGATCTGATGCTCATGACCACTGTTTTGGAGAATTGAAAGGGATACTCTTGATAAATATTTCCTGAAAGTTACATGGTGACCAGTGAAACATCTTATGACACTACGAGATGTCAAAAGGATCTGGTATCAAGCTTCAGAGAACTAAAAATTATATCATTATAAATAAGAGGGAGTACAGACTGAGAACTGATAGGCCATCAATAAGTGAAGCAACATCCTCTTGCAGAGGAGTTGCAGTGAGTTGATGAACCAGTCAAGGTAGAATGTAGTATTAATGAAATGTGCAACTTTCCTCTAGTTCTCAAATGCTTCCTCCCACCCACTATCATAATCCCAGTTCTGCCAGACAAATCCAGCTAGACCAGGGGATGTACACTGGAGTCAGGAACATGGGGAATTAAAAATAGATGATCCCTCGGGACTAGTGGAGGGAATGGTCATACTGGGAGGGTGAAGAGATGGTGGAGTAGAAAGGGGTAACTAATTTCAGAGATCTACATGTGACTTCCTCTCTGGGGTGAGAACAACAGGGGGTTGGGTGAAGGGACACATTGGACAATTTATGACATGAAAAGGTAATAACAATTTCTAAATTATTAAGGGTTCATGGCAGTGGAGAAGGGTGGGAGGGGAAATATGGGGAGCTGGTTCTGGGGACCTAGGTGGAGGGAGGATGTTTTAAGAGTGATAATGGCAAGAAGAGTGCAAATGTGGCCTGCATATAATCGATGCATGCATGGATCATGATGAGAGTTGTATGAGCCCACAATTAAATGATTTATTTTAAAAAAGGAGGGGAAAAGAGGAGCTTATACCAAGGGTTCAGGTAGAAAACATTTGGAAATGAATATGGCAACATATGTACAAATATGCTTGATACAAATGATGTATCGAGTTTTATAAGAGCTGTTAGAGCCCCTAATAAAATAAATTGAAAAACATTGAAAAAAAGAAAAAGTTTTAAGGAAACTGAAAACTGTATTGATAAGAACAAGGCCATGAATGTGGAACTGAGGAATTTCCCCTGTCAGGACAGTGTTCTTGCTCACACTTCAAGATTAGTGAAGGCTGTCCTAAGATAGTTATGTTAGGCAGCCTTATACAATCCGCACCATAACTCTGATCCAATACCATCCCTAAACTTCAAATAAAATACTTAAAATAAAACTTAAAATAAAAAAAAATTCTTGAAGACGCCAAAAGCATTCACTTTTATGTGGTATAAGTGAAAGTACACAGCATTCGTTGGGGGGAGTGTTCGAAAAGGAATACAATTATCCTCAGAAATGTGTAGTACTACATGGACAATATTGAACAATAGTAGTCCCAGGTTTTGATTCTCTGTTTAATAAAAGTTCCTCTAGTGTTGTAGAAGCCATGTGGCTGCAGTTAGTAAGCTAACTGTGGGCTGCTGACCACAAGGTCTGTGGTTCAAATCCACCCAGAGCTACTCTGCAGACAGATGATGTTTCCTGTTCCCACAGAGACTCATAGTCTCAGCATCGCAAAGATCACTTTACTTTTTTGACTTGTCCCAGTATTTACTGATTTCAAACTGTTCTGCTTCCCATGATCTACATTTATGAGGCCGTAAAGTAGAATAAATGTTGAAAACATAATCCTATAATATTTAAATATATTGCATTGAAAATAACATTGAAAATCCAAACTACATGGAGTCATACAGAAAATCTCCTCAGAGTAGAATAGGGATATAATAGAAACTCAATTAAGAAATCATCCAATTAAGAATTAATGAGATAATACAATAAATTGTACACAGAACAGAGTAGAACATAGGGAAAAATCCCTTCCCAAACTGTAAGGTCCTTTATAGATTTCAAATACGTTCAGTATCCTAGTCAAATTTGGCGTGCCAGCAGCTGCGTTGGTCCCAGAAAGTTGTTATTGCATGTTGCCGGGGTAACCAGTGTTTGCAGCACAGCACAATATTACATAGGATTTTCAAGACTGTGAACCTTCTGAAACCCTCTTGACAACATGTCTAAAGTTTGTAAGCTGAAGTCTTGCCATCCTTGCCTCTCCAGAGCACTCTGGCTTTACTTCTTCCAACACAGAGTGCTTTTTTGGGGGGTGTGGTGGGGGCAACACTGCCCAGAGAGTGCTTTTTGTCCAGTTACCTGCTCATGGCCATTTCCATCCTCCTCTTCAGCACCGCGATTCAAATGCATCAATTCTTTTTTAGTCTTCCTTATTCAATGTCCAACTTTCACATGAAGATACCATGGCTTAGGTTTAAGCATACCTTAGTCTTCCAAGTAACATCCTTGCTTTTCAATACTCTTAAGGGATTTTGTGCAGCATATTTATCTAACGCAAACAATCTTTTGCTCCTTTGCATTGATTTTAGATCCACTCAAGATACAATCCATGACTTCAGCATTTTTTTTCATTCATTTGATTTTGGTCTTCTTTACTGTAATCCATATGGACAGATGCAACCGATGATCTTAATCAGCAGCTACTGTAAATCTTCCTAACTTCCCATGAACAATGCTGTGCCATCTGCATATTGCAACTAGTTAATGTCTTCCTCCAATCCTGACGCCACTTTCTTCTTCATACAATTCAGTTTGTCTGATGATTTGTTCAGCATACAGACATAATAAGGATGGTGATAGGATATAACTCTCACACACACCTTTCCTGATTTTAAATGATTCAGCATTCACTTGTTCTGCTTGCACAACTGCCTCTTGATTCATGTACAAGTTTTTCATGAGCACAATGGAAGCATTGTGACCTGGATTTTTCTGAAAATAAAATTGACTACATACCAACTTGACTATAAACATTTTTATACTACCATGAGATTACAAACATTTAAAATCCTTCCCAGAGTGTGATTGTGATGTTAATAAGGAAATTCAGTGCACACACATACACATGCACAGACACACGACTGGCATTCAATAGATTCCAACTCAGGTGTGTCAGAATAGGACCACGAATAAAATACATAAAATAATCAATTCAACAATGAACACTGCCTTAATTTCTTTTCTGCTGGAGAATGTCATCTTTAAAATGCAGGCAATTTTAGGGAAGGGAGCATTAGAACTGATTGCAATTATACAGCTCATTTTAAAGTTGATCTAACCATTGGGGGTAGGGGGGAAATATTCTAAATTTGTTTGTGGCAATCATTGTACAATTATTCTTGATATGATTGAGCAAATAAACTACTGGATGATATGAAGGTTAAGTGTCAATAAAATATAAAACAATGTTTTAAAGGATTAAAGAAGGCTGAGCCCCGGTGGCTTAGTGGTTCAGTGTGGGCCTGCAGCCCACTGGTTGGTGGTTCAAATCCAGCAGCAACTTTCCAGGAGCAAGGCTGGGCCTCCCACTCCAACTAGAGGGCAGTGATGTGCCCCCCCCCCCAAAAAAAAAGAATTAAAGGAAAAGAATATGATCATGCACTTCAGGGTTTTCACTAGACATTTTGGGGAAGCAGTCTGCCAGAACTTTCTTCCCAGACAACTTTGGGAGGACCCAAGCCTCCAATTTTTTGGCTAAAAGAAAAGCACCCACTTTTTATTCTGTTCTAAATTAACTTTATTAATAAAAAACTTAATAATTGGATAAAGAGACAAACAGAGTGAAGGAAACTGATGGTGCCCAGCTACCAAATGATAAAATTTCTGGTGTCTCAAAGGCTTGAAGATAACCGAGGGGCCATTCAGCACAGAAGCAGCAAAACACATATGGAAGAAGCACACCAGCTTGTGTGATCAAGAGGGGCTAAAAGGAGCAGGTTTCAAGCATTAACAACAAGAACCACATCACTACAAATGAGGGGGGAAGCAGGATGGGGACGTAAGACCAACTGGTGGGTAATTGGTCACCCCCTTTCTAGGGAGTTGTGGGGAGGAGACAGGTCAGTCAAGGTGCAGCGAGGCAGCGATGAAGCGTTCAACTTTCCTCTAATTCCTGAAGGGCTTCCTCCTCCCAACTATCATGTCTCAGCTTTACCTTATAAATCCAGCTGAACTGGAAAAGGTACACTGGTAGAGAGGGAAGTTGGAGATATGGGGAACCCAGGACAGATGAGCCCCTTGGGGCCAGTGGTGAGATTGAATCTACTGGATGGGTGGATAGAAGGTGGGTTTGAGAGACGGAATCAACGGGAAGGATCTACACAAAACCTTCTATCTGGAGGACAGACATCAAAGGAGTAGGCTGGGGGAGAGGTCGGACAGTGTAAGGCATGACAGAACAATAATAATTTATAAAATATTGAGGGTTGGGCTGAGCCCCAGTGGCGTAAGTGGTTGAGTGCAGGACTGCGGCCTGCGGGCTTGGCAGCTCAAATCCAGTGGCGACTCTCAGAAGCAGCACTGGGTAGTGTCCAAGACTACCAGAGAGAGTGATGACCCCCCCCCCCAAAATAAAAAAAAATAAAAAATATATTGAAGGTTGGTGGGGGATGGAGAGCAGGGACAGAGGGGAAAGGAGGGGAAGCTGATATCAAGGGCTCAAATGGAAAGTGGATATTTGGAGAATGATAAAAGCAGCAGACATACGAAGGTTCTTGGCACAGTATATGTATTTATGCATTGTGAAAAAAAATGTGTGAGACCCAAATAAAATGATTTAAAATAAATAAATAAATTATAAAGCTGGAAAAATCATTAAAAACTGAATAATTATTGCAAGAAACATTGAAATATAAGCCACGTTGTTATGTTAATTGATTACAACCATTCTAAGAACTTATCGGTAACTGATTAGTGAGAACTACAAAGAATGGTCCCACTTTTATTATATTAAGGTCTTGCCTAACCTTAAATACTAGGCAGTGATATTGTAATCTGTATTGTATGTGGAACATATAATTTGGCAGTAAAATAATTTACAACTTTAACTTTATTTTAAAAATATTTTCTATGGGGATAGTCTTCTATAAAAGTCTTCTATAAAAATATTTTCTATGGGGATAGTCTTCTATAAAAAGTTGCATGTCTAGAAGCAATCTTCATTCTACCTTAATTCCAAACTTCTTCAACAAAGATTTGGAATCTACTATGCCCTAGGGGCATACTGCTTGCGGGTCGGGCTGTGGTTAGTCAAGGCATATGTTCAAAACCACCAGCCTCTGCCTCTACTTCCATGAATACTTTCACTCTTAGACACTCACTGGGGAAGTTCTACCCTGTCCTACAGCGTTCCGTCAGTTTGTACCAACTCAATGATGTGAGTTTTGTGTTGTACTTATTTCTAAATCTACCACCAAGTGTCAGGAACAGTTCCTGTTTTAAGAAAATTTTCATTCTCTCTCCTACTTTGAGCAGAAAAATCACAAGGATAAAACGAACAAAATCAGAAGGATGCAGAGGGTGGTGGTGAGACCTCTGGTGGGTGATCATTAGGATTGAGAGTAAAGACTGAGTTCACAAGAGAGGGAGGTTTGCTGATTCTGTCCATTTGTCAATCATATCCTCAAAAATATGTCATATATCTAAATTTAAACGTTACATTTGATCCTGTGTGAATATTTTAGATATAAATTGTAATAATATCTTCTATTGAACACACACTGCCAATATATCAATGTATCCATAGTTATTAACATTGGGCTGATAATTAAAAGTTCAGTAGACTGAAACCAGCAGCATCCTATAAAGAGCTACACTCTCAGAAAGCCACAGAGGTGGTTCCACTCTGTCATAAAGGGTCGCCATGAGACAGCAACTACTGGATAATCAATTTTAAAATGATTAATGAAAACTTTAACATTTGTTTTACAAGGTGCACAAATTCGTATATTTACATTTATAAAGCAATTCCATTTGGACACTAATCTTTCTTTTTTTTCGACACTAATTTTTCATTAGCTAAGATTGCTCATAGGAAAAGTATGACATGTCATTTCATGATCTAAATTAAAATTATTTTAAATTAATTCAATTAAAATTGCATTCTCAAAGTAGCAACAATTGCAAATGTGTAATAAACACATGCATTTAGGAGGCAATGGTACATACTAAGTTTTGATCTCTTACTTTGACCTATGTTTTTATAAAACTTTTCCTGATAATCCCATTTTAATTTAAAAAATGAATCTTCCTTTTTTTCTTTTTGGTCTCATCCTCCACTGTACAAAGACTATCCTGGTAACAAGTCGAATAATGTACGTAGGGCAAAGTCTTCCCACCTTCCATTCCTTCTGACTATACTTCTTCCAAGGTACATTTTTAATTCTTCTGGCTGTTCATGGCTCACCCAGTATACTTTATCAACACTATACTTAAAAGGAATCAGTTCTTCCTTTAATGTTCCTTAGGCTTTGCTCAGTTTCCACATACTACAGCTTATATCAGCTTCGTCTTCACTCTGGTATCTTTGCTAAACTCACATATTGGACACAATTCATGAGCTATCAGTTCATGTTAGCTTATGACTTACTCATTAGGCCAGCCCTTAATTAAGAGTTTATGAAGCATTTCATCATAAGATTTAAGAACCTATGCGTTATCATTCACAATGTATTACAAAAAAGCTCATCCAACTGAATGTCAATGAAAGGAATACCTGAAATGTCTAGTTGAGGGTTTTCAGGGGATCCATGAGACAGTCAGCAAAGTTGTGGCCGATAGACTACAACAAGAACATCTTGAAAGCAGGAGCTATATGGTAGTCAGAAGAGTGTCACTACACAAGTCAGATATGTGCACTTAAGAAGAGTGAAAATTACTTTCAAATGCAAACAGCAACTTCCTGGAAATTTTAGCTCAACATTCATTTTGTACCCTGGCGATTGAAATAGATTGTAGGGCTGGGCTCCGGTGGTGTAAGTGGTTGAGTGCAGGACTTCAGCCCGTGGCCTTGGCAGTTCATATCCAGGGCGGCTCTCAGGAGCAGTGCTGAGTAGCTCCCATGAACACCAGAGGGCAGTGATGCCCCTCCCCAAAAGAAAGAAATAGATTGTAATCAGATCATTAAAATTCTGTCTGGTCTGCAGGCATCTCTTGAATGAATGTCCAATGAAGACAGATGTGCCAGGTCACAAACTTCCAGAATGTCTGATGCATGCTTCCATGTGAACAACACTGCATCAGAAAATACTTGCTGATAACAGTGAGCACTTCTTATGAATAAGATACTATGTCTACTCATATATTTTTGAAGCTTGTCCCAAATGGGACTACTGATTAGCGCTCACACTGCCAAATGTTTTGTTAATGGGTGTCAATGTGTATTTGATGAATTTGAGGGTATTGTAGTGCACACCTGCTGCAGATGGCCTGTGCTTTTTCAGCTGCTCTTATAATTTAGCTACACGTATTTTAAATCCCAGATGTCAGCCCATCAGCATTGATCAGAAACAACATTGCCAATGGCAAAAACTCAGTTGCTAGCATCTTCACGTTGTGGGAAATATGATTTTGCTGACATCTTTGCCCGTAGTTACTTAAAGATGTCGGAAGATATTGTAAAGAGAATCCAACTTTACCCATGTCATAGTACTTCAAGGGCAATGTGTAGATGTCTCCATTTGAGATAACATCTACGACATGAATGGGCATAATAGTTTGGTTTAAACACTACTGGAATATCAACTTTAGTCTTTAAACTTATGTAGGGCTTTGCTAATTATAATATATGTTCATATTTGTTATCACATTATATTATTAAAATATCCAATAAACATAGTAAAAGGTTGATATGTAGATCTCATATTTGAAGCAAATGATGTTGAAAACAGCATAAGGTGATAATTGTAAGGGTGATGAAGTAAAATCATAAAAACAACCAAATTATTCACTATTATTATATAGTTTATATAATTATTATATAATTCACAAATTATGACAATACTATTATTCACTTGAGCTCCAAAAACAAACCTTTGACCATTGAATCTGTTGTAATTTATTGCAAGTTTACCTGTATATGAGTCACATTGTGATTCACGGTATTCAATGGCTACTTTTTCAGAAGCAAATGTCAGGCTCATCTTCCAAGACAACTCTAAAGCCAAACCAAACTCCCTGCTCTCAAGTCAATTCTGACTCAGAGTGATCTCACAGGACAGGGTCGGAGTCCCCCTATGAGTTTCTGAGACTATAACTTTTTATGAAAGTAGAAAGGCTCATCTTCCTCCCAGGGGACCGACCTCTAGCTAAATTTCAAACCTCCAATCTTTTGGTTAGAAAAGCTATGTACATTTTCACCATAGCACTTAAAAAATCTCACTTTTAGATCTCTTTGTTATCTAAGTTTGAAGGTCCTAACTTCCCAATGTAGAACTGTGAAGAATGGCTTAAAAGAAATAAGTACACTAAATTAATGGTGACAAAAATATAAGAGAAAAATCTGTTAGGCTATTTTATACAGAAACTGAAAATTGACATCAATATTTTCCCCTTAGTAACAGAACCTATGACTTTTAAATGGCAATCTTGAAAAGAAAAGAAGACATGGAGCAAGTGATACCGTTCCTGATGTTTACTACTTATGTCTGATAGATCTTGCTTGAAAGAAGTGAACATCTGTAAGATGTTTACTTGAGTTTAACTGACTGTGACAAGACATTGGACTGTGTGGGTCATAAGAAACTATGGATAACCTGGGGAAGAATGGTAATCCCAGAACACTGTATTGTGCTATGCTAGAACTTGTGCATGAGGTAAGAAGAGGTAGTTATGAGAAAAGAATAAGAGAATACTACATAGCTTAAAATCAGGAAAGGTACATGACAGGTTTGTGTTCCCTTACTATACTCATTCAATCTGTTGATACAAGTATCAGAGAAGTTAGCTTCTTTGAAAAATAATGTGACAGAAGCATTGAAGGAACGATTGTTAATAACCTGTGATATGCAGATGACACAAACTTATTTGCTGAAAGTAAGGAGGCTTTGAAACTCTTGCTGATGAAGCTGCATCGATACAATTAGAGTCCACATGAAAGAACCATGTGGAGATGATGCCATCACTGACATGCTTTCACCCCTACTGGATCCACAAGACATTCCACCCATTGGGCTGTGCTCTTCCTGAATTCAGCCTCGTTGCATGACTGTGTGAGTCTAAACAGAATTTTATGGTCTAGTATTGGCATATAGGATACTATTGAAATTATGGACTCGATCTGGACGTGACTGGAATATTTTCTTCATATATATTTACCATACTCTTGTATGTAAAGCTCTTTTTATACACATATGAGTCTCCCTGGATCTGCCCCTGTAGTCTACCCAGACTAGCACACACATCTTGTTTGGGTGAAATAAAGGGGGCAGTTATAAAAAGGAAGGGTTTAAGGAGATGAATTGACATCATGGCTGCATGATGGTTCGAGCATAAGAACAATTGTGAGAGTGACACAGGACTGGGCAGTGTTTCCTTCTATTCTGCACAAGGTCACCATGGAAGGGAAAAGTCTCAAGAGCATCTAACAACAGCAGTCTTAAAAAAATAGCCCCTATCCTCCCATGTATGAATTCTGGCAACAGCAAGGTGATCAGAAAGTAATTAATGATGCTCTATTAGTCATCTAACAGAAGCCATTGTATTCTACATAAGTTGGAAAATTAAATACAAATTGCATAAGTTGGTATATCCACATATCACTAAATGATGTAGTTAAATTAAAAAACAAACAAACAAACCCAACTAAACTCATTGTCAACGAGTCAAGGTTAACTCATAGCTACTGTCTGGGGTTTTGCAGCACTGTAAGTGTTCATGAGAGTAGAAAGACCATTTTTCTACAGAGGTGCTGGACTTTCCAATTGTCAGCCTTGCACATCACAATCCAATCAGTAACCACGACACCACTAGAGATCAAAATAAGGATAATGCACAAATTGATGAACACCATACCAGTCCACAAAATAGGAGAGAGATGATTTCATGATTACATAACTGTCAAAGGGATGAAGCATAATAATAATCATCTCACACAATGTTATTCTTCCCTTATTACTTGGCATTTGTTACAGTTAAATGAGCAAAATAGTTGATTACAAGGCTCTACTATTGTAGGTGCATAAGGTCACATACTAAGACATTTGATAAATACATAATAAATATACAAAAAATAAGAGCTTACCTAATAATTGGAAAAGCAAGAGAAGGCAAGGTCAGAGAAGCCACCATTTATATTCTTAACCTGAAATAGCAAATAGATGCTTGTTCAGAGCTTTCTGGGTATATGTTTATTTTATAAAGATACCAGGAACATTTCTCTCTATTACCATTGTCAGTGGTAGCACAGTGAAGAGCTTATAGAGCTCACAGTGAAAGTGCTACCGATCACACTTAACAGCATGTATAAGTACAATTGCCTCCAGAAAATATATCATTTTCTATTTTGAGACTCTGAGGCTCAAGTGAGTGTCTCTCATTGTCGTATTCTGCTTTCAAACCACCATGAAAGGGGCTTTTGAAAAAGAAGTTCCTGACTGTGATTTTGTATTGCAGACAGATCTTAAAACAAGGCTATGATCATACTGACTTGTCAATAAAAAAATTCAAGATCACTTCTTCATCACATCAGCAATTTTGAAATGACAAAAATGATACTGCAATGTTGTTTAACATAATGTAATTACCTTTAACAGGAAAGTGATATAAAATCCTATCCATTATTATACATTATAGGATTAAGTTTATTGTTTTTCTAACCCAATAATTTTATTTTTGTTTAAGTAATAACTTGAGTATTAAATTACTGGCTAAACATTCTTATTTGAATATAAATATTAAACAGTAGGGAATTTTGTAAATAGGGAATATATACAAATACATATGTTATAGTAAAAACATTACTGGTCATTAGAAAACAAAAGTCAAAACAAAATGAATAAAAATAAATTAGAAAGATGACATTATTATAGAGATGGTGATGGATATGTCATAATAGACTTTTGTAAGACAAAAGACCTCTTAAATACAATGATCTTTTCCAAACGACAGAAAAGTTTATTATTAAACACTTGAACTGTGTGGTAGTTACATAATTTCATGTCCACTTGATGGTATATAAAAGTATGGGGGTGAAATTTAGCCTGTCAATCAGTTCACAGCCTGATGGTACCTCCTTGTAAGGACAGTCCGGGAAACCTCCCTCTTTCTGCCTTCACATTTCTGTTGGCGGGCCCTAATGGTGTCCAGAGCCCTGGAGAAGCATCTACCTCCATTGTATCCACAAGACTGTGCCTCCACTGGCCTGTGATAGTCCTGCATTCTACATCAATGCTGGTAACTATGTGAGACTAAAGAGGGACTTAGTGATTGGTGTCAGACTGTAGAGTTGAGTTGGATTGGACTGGGATGTTTTTCTAATATATATCTAATATATATATATATATATATAGAACATTCTCTATATAAAGCTCTTTCTTACCCATATATGGGTGTCACTGTATTTGTTTCTCTTGTCAACCCAGTCTATTGGAATCTTAAACATATGTACTACACAGAAATAAAATTTACTACATCGATGGACAGAAATACTAGAGATCAATATTACCAATCTGAAAAAGACTAGAGATCAACCTTAAACCATTGATGGTTTGTATGCAAATTTAGGTCGAAGTTGAAGAAAATTTAAAAGTCCAGTAGACTCCCAATACAAGTTTTAGTGCATAGCACCTGAATTGAGAAGCCATCCTAAAAATAGACTAATTAGACTCACAAGGACTAGAGTCACCACAACCAATTAACTATTTGATATTCAATTATTTCAAGAATTAAATAAAACTATCAAGAACCATTTGTCCTGAAGGATGAAGTTAGACCTGCATTGAGACATGGGCAAAAAAATAGAATCCAGTAATTGATAGGATAACAACTAAGGTTTTTTTGACACATAGGTGTGGCACTTTGCATATGATATCATGAAGAACTGGTCCCTAGAGAAGGTTATCAGACATGGTAAGAGAGCAAACCACAAAAAGGACCACCCTCTGCTATATGAAGTGAGACAATCCCTGCAATAGTAGGCTCAAAATGAGCAATAATTGTGAGGATGGTACAGGATCAGGTAGTCTTTCATTCCATTTTATATGTGTTTTCTGTAAATCCTAACTGACTCATTGGTACTTAATAAAAGCAACAGCATTACCCAGAAGTTTCTCTTATGTTAAGAAAAATTAAATACAATTACATGGGGTTAAGAAAATATTATTAATATATTTATTATTTTTAAACTTGATTGAGTCTCAGAATTCATAATTAATTTCTGAATTTATTCAGTTTATAACTTATTTCTGACAATATTTTCTCTAAATTAATAGCCTTCAAATATTTCTTGCTATATAAAAGTAGCTCTTGTCACATGGTCATTATGCATGTTATAATTTTTATATATTTACAAATATAAGTCTTGATTTTGAAGAGCTGCTTCAAAATCATGGAAACCTTTATTTGGAAAATATCAAAATGTGGTTACTATATATGCTGTATCTATATATAAACACTTGTATAGACAATATTTGCATCTCCTTACTCCTTCTCCCCCCAAATTTTTGTTCTTTGATTTACACCACAACAAAAATGTTTTGATATTTTTAAGGGATTCAAATTGTACTCCTCTTAATCATTCTTAGGTGTTTTCAAGCAACAGTGTTTTCTGAAGGGGCAATGTAAGAGGTGAAGATTGTAGAGGGACCTTATTATTCCCCAATAAATTCTCATATAAGAATCATTGCTGCTGTCAGTTATGAAAAGGTGCATTGGGCTATAGGGGAAATTCCTCTGCACAGTTTTTCCAAACTGTATTCCACCATTAAGTTTTCAACTTTGCTAAAATTTCTTTATAATAAGCCTCCATGATCATTTCAAATTCTGTGCAAGACCTATAATAATGAGCATTCATCACCCATTGAGTATTGACTTTAACTACACACAGATCTCCACAGTAGTTGTGCATTTAAATGGATCTTTTGAAGGCATACGATGAAACTGTGGTGCAAGGATACAACCTTGGCACACATCATTCCTCATTTAACCAATTCCATACCTCTTTGTTCTTTACAACTGCCTCTTGGTCTTCATAGTTGTTTCATAAATGACCAATGAAGGGTTCTGGAATTCCTGTTCTTTACAATATTATCCATAGTTATGATCCACACAAAGGCTTTTTGCATAGTTAATGAAACACAAGTATTTTTTTTCCCTGTATTCTCGCTTTTCAGCCAAGATTGATTGAACACCAGTGGTGATTTCTGAATCCTCATTTTAATTTGACTTGAATTCTTGGCATTTCCATGTTGATGTATTGTTGTGATTGCTTCCAATGGTATCGAAGAGAGAAGCCTGAGGGAAGCAATTAGGCTCCAGGAATTAATGGAAGCCAACTGAACTGTTACAGCAAGCTGTCGAGGCACTGGAAATATTCATTCATTTGTGACAAGAAATTTCGAGGACAGTTGCTTTTTAAAAGGAATTAAAAAATACATAATTTACACCCATCCCAAAGAAAAGTGAGACAATAAATGCAAAAATTATCACACAGTATCATTAATTTCACATGCAAGAAAAAATTACTGAAGATCATTCTACAACCGTTGCAGCAGTAGAATAACAGCAAAACTCTCAGAAATTTAGACTGGATTTAGAAGAGGATATGGCATCAGGAATATCACTAGGAATAGCATATGGATCGTGACAAAAAGAATAAAATACTGGCATGTTTTATGTGTGTTTTATTGACCATGCAGAAGCACTTACATAAGTGGATCATCACAAACTATTGGTAAGCTTAAGAAGAAGTAAAATTCTAGATAACTTATAAAGAAGCTGTATAAGATACAATAGGAAGGCATTTGAACAACACAAATAAATACTGAACAGGTTATACAAGGTAATGCATATAACAGGATTGTATACTTTGACCATACTTCTTTGATCTGTATGATGGGAAAATAATAAGGAACGGGACTATATGGAGAAGAAGGTATTATCAAGATTGGAAGAAAACTTATTAACCTAATTTTCTCTGGTCTCCCTTAGGTGAGTTTTGTTTTATTGAGATCTTTCACTTTAATACAAGTCAGCTGCAAATTACACAAACTTGCTTACTAGAAGTTAGAGGCACTTGAAGTAGTTGCGAATGAACATCTAGGACTACAGTATGGATTACAACTCAATGTAAAGAAAATTAAAATGCCACTCAACTAATAGATTACATCATGACAAATAGAGAAAAGGTTGGAGCTGTCAGGGATTTCATCTTCCTAGTCTCAACAATCAATATTCCTGGAAGGAACACCAAGAAAAATATGGAACTATTGTAGTGGGCAAATCACTGCACATTATCTCTTCAGAGTGTTGAAGAGCAAGGATGTCACTTTTAGGATTAAGGTGAGTTGACTCAAGCCAAGGTATTTTCAATCACTTCATTTGTAGGTGGGAGATGAACAATGAATCAAGAAGTCCAAAGAAGAATGGATATATTAAATTAAAGTGCTGGCAATGACTATTGAAAGTACCATGGACTGATCTGAGCCCTGGTGGCACAGTGGTTGTGTGTGGGACTGCAACCCACAGAGTTGGTGGTTCAAATCCAACAGCAGTTCTCCAGGAGCAAGAATGGGTTTTCTATTGCCACCAGGGCAGTGATGTGAGAAAAAAAAAGAAAGAGAATACCATGCCAGACAATTCAACAACTTTGGATGAAGTTGACCTGGAATTGTCCTTAAAGAGAGCATGGCAAGACTGTGTTTCATGTGTTTTGGACAAATTATCAGGAGAGACCAAACTCTAGAAAAGGATATCATGCTGTTTTGACCACTGTGACTGTATAATATGTGCTAAAGTCAGGTCCAGCAAGTCTTCCCACTGTGGCCTTCTTCATAGGGAGTTCTCTGCTAATTCTGATCTTCTTCACTCTCCATATGAAGTTAGTAAAGATTTTTTTCCATTTTTTTGAACAAAGACGAGGGTAATTATATCAGAATTGCATTAAAATTATGTAGTGTGTTGGGTCCAACTGATATTATTACTATATTGAGTCTTCTGATCCACAAGCATGGGATATTCTTCCATTTGTTGAGATTATCCTTGGTTTCTTGTAATGGTGATCTATATTTTTCCTCAAAGAACTCTTTTGTGCTTTTAGTCAGATATGGTATTGGAATAATGGTACCATACTCAGACCATTGAAAAAGAACTGAAAACCCTGGAAAAAAGCCATCAACATACAGACAACTGATCTTTGATAAGGGCCCCAGAATATCAAAAGGAAAGCAAACACCCTCTTCAGCAAGTGGTGCTGGAAAAATATGGACATAAACCTATAGAAAAATGGAGCAAGATCCTTACCTCACTATATGACTAGAATAAATTCACAGTGGGTCATGACCTTGAAGTAAAACCCCAAAATTATTAGGACCATCACTGAGGGGATTGGGATCAACCTGAGAACTTTGGAACAGGGAATACATGGGCTATCAGAAATAGGGAAAGACACAAACACAGAGAAGACACAGATTGACAAGTGCGATATACTGAAGATAAAACACCTATGTACATTGAAAGAATTCACCAAGAGAGTAATAAGAGAGACTATGGACTGGGAAACAACTTTAGCAATGACATATCAGATAAAGGCCTCCTTACTAAAATTTACAATACCCTGATAGCTTCCAAAAAGAGCAAAATTAAGTGCCCACTGAGGAGATGGGAAAAGGACAAGAACAGAAGTTTCACAGAGGCAAAAATCTGAATGACAAATAAACATATAAGAAAATGTTCCTGATATTATCCATAAGAGAAATGTAAATCAAAACAGTAATGAGATACCACCTATCACCCTCAAAGATAGCCCAATTCAAAAAATCAGAAAGCAACAAGTGTTGGAGGGGCTGTGGGGAGACAGAGACTCTCATCCACTGCTGGTGGAAATGTAGGTGTGTATAGCCACAATGGAAATTGATTTGGCGATATCTGAAACAGATGGAAATTGTGTTACCACACGTCCCAATAGCTCCCCTACTGTGCATATACCCAGAAGAGGTAAGTAACAAACCATGGCCAGACATCTGTGCTCCAATGTTCATTGCAGCACAATTCACAATTGTAAGGAATTGGAAACAACCCAGATTTCCATCAACTGACAAATGGATTAAAAAATTGTGCACATACATGCAATAGAGTATTACACATCGCTAAAATGCAGTGATGAGTGTGTGAAGTCCATGGCTGCATGGTAAGAAACTGGAGGGAATTTTGTTAATTGAAGTAAGCCAAGTGTAAAAGGCCATGTACAAAATGAATCCATTGAGGTAAGTTTAATAAAAAATGGAAAAATAGGGTAGGGAAAAATTTACTGTATACAGAAATTCCTGGAGGGAGACCCAGGTAGTGTGGCAGGGACCAGACCAAAACCAGGGCTACATATGGCATCCAAAATTGAAGTGGGGGCAGGGGAAGACAGTGATGTGTAGATGGGGAATGGAATACTACCCCACCCAAGGGGAGCATATTGTTTATATTTCCACAGGGAAAGATGGACCAAACTTTAACCCAGTGTTCCAGACTGTGAATGCAGCATGATGACACGGAGTGGAGAGCCAGTGGAGGGATCTGAGGGTCCAACCCCAATCCCAACTATGTGAACAAGCCACCTCTTCCGCCAGGGGAGTTTGCTTTGGAGGACAACCCTGAAGCTGTAGCTTGGGATGAGGGGCATGCCTGACCAGAGCACATGAGAACAAATGAAGGGGGAAGAAGAGCATCTTACATCCTGACCCATCAATCCTTGAGGACGATGATCCCAACTCAGAACAGCCAGTGCGCATAAAATACCATATGTCCAGCTCCACTATGAAAGGGTGTCCCTCACTGACCCAAGCCCTACAGGGAAAACAATGGAGAAGCAGGATCGAGATTGTACCCTGTCTGACTGCAACACACCAAGGCAAAACACTAAGGGTGTGAAGCAGAGCAGCAAGGGGAACAGAGTGTGGAGTTCCTGAGGGAATGCCAAGGATACACGTTAGGGAAAGGCTGCGGCACCCTACCTGACTCAAACAGGAACACTCCTGAAAATCAATGAACAGACCTTAAACAATTTATAGATGATTATTTGGTTATCATGATTTTGTATTTTACAATTATTTATATATTTTTGTGGGCCTTGAGTTTTTTTGTTGTTATTTTGTTTTCTTTGGTTGCTTCATCTTATGCTATCTTGATTTTTTGGGTACATATTATTATGTCTGCATGTCTATCTACATAAGAACAGCTGAATGAACAGTCTGGAGGAGAAAACAATGAGACTGATGGTTCTTGGGGGTCACAGGAGAAGGGAAGGTGCGGGAAAGGAGATGGTGCTCACCAAGCCAGGGATAAGGGAACAACAAGTGATCTAAAAGAGAAATTAATGAAACCCAAATAAAGGTTTAGCATGATAAAGGGACAAAAGGAAAATATAAAGGAAATTGAGGAAAGAACTGGGAGGTAAAGGACATTTATAGAGGTCTAAATAGGGGCATGTGCATAGGTAAATATATTTATATATGATGATGTGGGGATAGATATATGTGTATATGCTCATAGGGTTAGTATTAAAAGAGATATGGGCATTGGACCTCCACTCAAGTACTTTCTCAGTGTCAGAACACTTTGCTCAATTAAATTGGCATTTCATGATGCTCATCATCTCGACACGAAGGCTGAAGACAAATGTTTGCATAAGCAAACATGGTGAAGAAAGCTTATGTTGGCTATCAAAAGATAGAGCATCGGGGGGTCATAAAGCCTTAAAAGTAACCAAGCAGTCACCTAGTTCAGAAGCAACAAAACCCACACGGAGGAAGTACACCAGCCTGTATGATCACGAGGTGTCAAAAGGATCAGTTATCAGGCATCAAAGAACTAAAAATCATTTCATTACATGCCCACCATTCTGATATGATCACTGAAGACAAATATGTGCATAAGCAAATGTGGTGAGGAAATCTGGTGGTTTCCAGCTATCAAAAGATATATTTTCGCTGAGCCACGGTAGCGTAGTGGTTGTGCGTGGGACTGCGGCCCACTGGGTTGGAGGTTCAATTCCAGCTCCAAAGGGGTAAAGGATGGGCCTCCTACTCCCACCACCAGGGCAGTGATGCCCTAAAAAAAAAGATATATTTTCTTGGGTCTTCAAAGATTGAGGGTAAACAAATGGCCATCTATCTCAGAAGCAGCTAAACCTACATGAGTTTTGGAAGAAGCACACCAACCTCTATGACTATGAGTTGTCAAAGGACTCAGGTATCAAGCATCAAAGAGCTAAAAATTATATCATTAAAAATGAGGGGGAGTACAGATTGGGGACCCAAGTGCATCGGTAGGTGAAGCAACATCCCCTTATAGAGGAATCACAGGGAGGAGATGAGCCAGTCAAGGTAGAGTGCGGCAATGAAATATGTAACTTTCTTCTATTTCTTAAATGCTTCCTTTCCCCTCCCTTGCCCCCACTATCAGGATCCTAATCCCACCTAACAAATCCTGTTAGACCAATGGATGTACACAGGTACAGACAGGAACCAGAAACCTAGGGAATGCAGGACAGATGATCCCTTCAGAACCATTAGTGAGAGTGGTGATACTGAGAGGGTGGAGGGAAGGTTGAGTAAAAAGGTGGAACCAATTACAAGAATCTACATGTAACTTCCTCCCCGCGGTAGATGGACAACAGAGAAGTGGGTGAAGGGCCACATTAGACAGTGTATGATATGACATAATAATAATAATTTATAAATTATTAAGGGTTCATGAGGGAGTGAGAGTAGGGAGGGAAGTGAAATATGAGGAGATCAAACCAAGGGCTGAAGTAGAAAGCAAGTGTTTTGAGAACGATGCTGACAGCAAATGTACAAATGTGGCTTGTATACAACAGATGTGTGTATTGACTGTGATAAGGGTTGTATGAGCCCCGAATAAAATGATTTTTTTAAAAAAGAAAGAAAAGGACATCATGCATGTGAAAGAAGAAATTCAACCAAAAAAGTGTATGACCCTCAATCAGATGTTTCATAGGTGAGCACAAATATAAGCATTGTGAGAATGGTGCAAAACTGGCAGTGTTTGCTGCATCATCCCGTGGTTTGCAGGGGGAGGCATCCCACCCAAAGGCATCTACCAATAATGTCAGCCTCAGACAGTAGAGTTTTATAATTCTGTTCAATTTTCATGACATTTTATTTGAATTGGAAATCTTTACTTTCAAAAGTGGATGGTATATTTGTATTGGGGGAAATATGGGCAATCTTATTATAATGCACAAAATTCTTTCAAGCAAATCATTACTTTATTGGCTGATTGCTATAAAACCAGTATGACAGAACAAACTAATTTTCTAATGTGAAGTGGCCTTGAATTATATTTCAATGGTGATATTAGTGGTAAATAATGAGAGTGATTATAGAACTTAGAATGTCCAACTTCTTTATTATACCTCAATATATTGCTTGCTGTTAAGGAAATTTCATAATTTAAAAACTGTATAAGAAATCAGTTGATATTCTCTTCTAAAAACATAGATTTTTTTTAAAAGAACAAAGATGTTTAACAGATTTTAAATGGTTCATTGTTCACATCCTTTCAAAACTCCAAATCATTTTTGAAAGTACTAATTATTACCATTGTGATGATGTATATCATTCATTCACTTAATGTCTATCCATATTATAAAGTACAATGAACAGTTTGCTCCCATATACAATGTGGTATATGATATGAAATTTCATATATGTGTTTCCTCTATTTGCTTTATTTTGGCAATTGTGTCCCTCAGATGCATCATATGATGTCATGTATATATTGGGTGCTCAATATTTGAAGACGATGCCAGCCCTTTGTGAGTGCAAGGAATGTGAGGGAAATTAAAATAACTAATTTTGCCAAATATATCCAGTTCTCTAGATGGCAATTTTAATAATATATAGTTTTCTGTTGGAATTACAGCATCAATGTTAGAATATTTAAAGCGATTAGCTGAAAGCATTTTAAACAGTTCATTGGTTTTAGGATTAAAGGACAATGGGATTTTTTCATTGGACTTGCAAAAACTCACCCACATATAACCTTGTAGGAAACCCAAACAGTACCCGTTACCATGGAGCACATGCCACCAATACACTACCATTGAGCTGATTCCTGCTGACAGCGACGCTATAGCACTTGGACGTCCTAGGCTGTGCAGGCCGAGGCATCAGGCAGCCTTATGGATGGCCCTATGGTAACTGGGAAAGCCCTTGCAATGCAGTGTTTGCACATTGGGTTGCTAGGCATGAGGCCAGCTGCTTAAACTGATAAGTCCCTCTGTGGAGGAAAGACTTGACTTTCTGCTCCGTAGGTAGTTATACAGTAGTCACAGGAACTCACATAGATAGCTGTACACTGTTCGATAGGGTCGCTATGGGTCAGAGTTGACTCCATGGCAGTGACTTTGGTGTGGGTAGTAAGAGGTGGGTTTGAACCCTTTAAGTTAGAAGCCACATATTTAACCCATAGTAATCTTTATCCCATTTCTAGGGGGGAAAGGAAGTAAATATTATATTACACAGGTGACAAGGAAATGCACTGTAGACTATACATATATGATGGTTGTTTTTAGGTGTTGTTTATATTCTGACTGAAATAGATTCTATGCACACAGAAGGAAGAGCAGAGTACTATACCATCCTCACAATCTGTTATTTCAGATTATATTTGCAGCAATCGTGTCAATTCATAACATTGATGGTCTTCCTTTTTCTCTGATGTTATCTTTTGTCAGACATGATATCTTTTTCCTGGGAATGTTTTCTCTTGATAACCTATCTGTATTAGGCCAGATTAGGTCCAGAGAAACCAATCAGTGCTATTCATATATGTACAAGAATTAACTTTATATTAAGAAGCAACTTATATCAAGGAGGCACCCCAACCCTTTTCAATGGCTCTGTAGGCCAATGATGCAGAAAGGTGAAGCAGGAAACAGGGCAATAAAAGGTGGTTTGGTGCAGTCTCCTGGATTCAAGTTTGGTAGAAGCATGACAGGGCACTGACAGCTCTCAGGGATGGGCAGTCCACTTGACTTAGTTCTAGTGAAAACCGGGTAAGGAGGAAGGTGAGTTCCCCAAGAGAAAGGCAGTTTCCATAGTTCCTCACGATCATACAAAATGCCACGTGCTAAGGAGTTATTATCAAGTTATGAGGCTTGACCCCAGCTCTAGCCAGAATCATTCAGTTGATGTAAATTCATGCAACTAGCATAATGCCCAAAGTATAACAGATAAAGTCTAATCCTCTTCCATATTAATGTGCATTCTGTCTTTACTTCTTCCAAGATAGGTTTGTTTGTTCTTTTGGCTGTTCAAGTTACTTTAAATATTATTTGCCAGCATCATAACTCAAACACATCAATTATTCTCCGGTCTAATTATTCCATGTCTGACTTTCACATGCATATGAGGCTGTTGGAAATATCATGACTTGGATCAACTCCAGTAAGTCCTCAAAGTGTAAATTCTTTCTCTTCAGCATTCTAAAGAGGTATTGTGATACAGATTGGCCCAATGCAACCCTTCCAGATATTTCTTGCTGTTGCTTTAATGAATATTGATTGTGAATCTAAGCTAGAAGAAATCCTTGCCAACTTCATTTTTTATTTATTTATCATAATGCAACAATGCAATCTACCAATCCTGTTGTAAAGATTTTGGTTTTCTTTACACCGAGTTGTCACTCCTTGATCTTCATCAGCAAGTGCCTCAAGTCCTCCTTGATGTCAAGAAGTAAGATTGTGTCATCTGCAGTCTCAGGTTCCTCATAAGCCTTCTTCAGTCTTGATGTGTTGATCTTTTTCAATTTGCACAACAGCGGAAAGTATTTAATGAGCATACAGATAAAATAAATATGTTGAGAGAATGCAGCCCTGGTATGCAACTTTCTGATTTTAAACCATTCAGTATTCCTTTGTTCTGTTTAACGACCATTCATTAGTTCATGTACATATTCTGCATAAGAACAATGAAGTATTCTGGAGCTCTATTTCCTCAATGTTTTCCATAATTTGTAGTGATCCACAAAGTTAAATTCCTTTGCATAGGCAATAAAATGTAAGTAAACATCTTAGTGATGGGCTGTTTTCAACTGAAATCTGTCACCAGCAATGCTATCTGAGATAGCACATTATTTTCTGAATGCAGCTTGAAATTTTTGCCACTCCTTGTCAGCTCCTTGTCAATCATCAATGCACTGCTGTTCTAGTTGTTAACTGGTTGTGAGCAATTTTTTACTTGTGTATATGGAAGCCCGGCTGAATGAGCCCTACCTATAGCCCTTGGACTGATTGGACAGGAAGTGACTGAGGACCAACGACCTTGAACGGGATCCCTGGTCTAGTGGGTATCCAATGAAAAGGAACCTAGAACCACCATACATTTATTATCTCAATGTTCCCCTTGCATTACTATCACAGATCTTAATCTGATAGGCAAGGATCTGCCCTTGTAAGGAATATTATAGGAAAATTTCTCCAACACCAACACCCATGCTCAATTTATTAATTTTTTCCTTTTCCTTTTTTTTTTTTGCACTGTTCCTGGAAGTACTGCAAAACCAAGTCAATGCATAGAGTGGAAGGAGCAATCTCCTATCCCATCTCCTAATTCCAAAAATCCATTTAATAGATTGTGCTCGGATAGAGGATGTATCAGATATTAAACTGATAAGAACAGATACTACACATGATCTTAGTCAAAAGGCAGAGAAGCGATACACCCGTGCTCAATTTAAACAGAGCTCAATTAATTAGGAAATCAATCTGTACAAAGTAATAACTCATGGATTGTAGCTTGCAGTTAGGCTATATAATTCCTTATAAAAACTTCTTATATCAGCAATGCTTTAAGATCTATGTGATTGGATAAATTATTGATGTTATCACTATAAGCACTTTATCTCCCAGGGAGTGGTTAACAATGTGTTTCTTTTTGCTCATTTTTGTTGTTGTTGTTGTTCTTGATGGTGATGGTGGTGTGTGTGTGTGTGTGTGTGTGTGTGTGCGCACGTGTCCTTGTGTTTAGCTATTTTTCTTATTGGTTTTGATTTTTGTTTCGTCGCAATCTGACCACTAAAGTAAACCAGAGTCTTTCATAACCCTGGGACAAGTAGATGAATTCTGGTCTCCCACTAGTTTTACCCGCAATCAAAGAACAGTTTCCTTTTATAACATGGTCTGGCTGGATACTGTCCTTCATGAAACATTGTAAAAAAGTATATTGCAGTAAAGTGTGGTAAAGAAAGAAGATCATGTCTTATGCCCTATCAATTGCAGTCTGTGGTCGTAAAGGCTTGTATTCAAGCAAGCAGCCATCTAAATAAGGTGTCCACAAGGAAGAAGCACAGGAGCCTGTGCAGTGAAGATGAGAGTAATAAAATCCAAATGTAATGAAGGGAAAAGTGTCAGAGCTTACAATGTAAACAACTATTTGCAGAAGGCTGGACAGGACAGTGGGAGCCCCAAACCCATCTCCAGAGTATCTGGTCAGTCAGGTTAAACCTCTGGTAAAGACCCTCAGGCTCAGAGCAAGGGACTAGAACAGCTCTACTCTTACACAGATTTTATTATAAACTTGATTATGGTGGATAACCACCCTCTTGATTCAACCTGAATTTGTTCAAGGATTAAACATTTCTTGCTTGTTTCACAACAGAAATTTCTTCTCTAGCTTTTTTATATTGATGGTGGTCTATTATTTCTTCTTTAATTTTATTTTTTCATTATATTATTCTTTTTCCTGTCTGTTTCTCTATGTTTACTCACTTCTGTTAAGTTTTGCAGTTTATGAAGCACAGCATAGATGCAGAGAGAAAATACTTGATGCAATGATTCATCAAGGGTGGGGGGAAGGATGAGAATAATGGGAGAGCAAACAATGAATGTGGGGAGGAAAGGAGGACTAGAACTGTTTGTGATGATGCATATAGCAACTCTTTTACAAGTGGTTTACCTATGGAAGTATGTAAAATGTGAATTTTATATCAATGAAACTACTAAAATTTTATTTGCATATGATGTTAATGATATTATTAGATAATTTCCACATTCTGTAGAACCACTTTTCTCTGAAATCAGTACAAATATGATCCCCTTCCAGTCACATGTCCAAGTAACAGTCTAAATTTGTTGGCATAGATGTATGAGTCCTTTCAGTACTACCTCAGCTTGTGAAAATATTTTAATCCCAAATTTTGTTTTCCATAAATACCTACACCACAGTTTGGACTTCTCTTTTTAGAATCATTGTTTCTAGATTAGCATGCCACCTCTTGAAATATTTGAAGGCTAATGAGTTATTTTTGGTACAGGTACTCTATCTTCTTTTTTATGCTTCTTGAATTGTTCAATATTTTTACTTTAGAATCCGATATTTAAGCTCTAGGTATGGATTTTTAAGTCAGATCTTTAGTTTAGTATGTGCTAAGTGTGTTCTTTCTGTTTTTTTCTGTTTCCAATTATTTGCACACTTGCATGCAACACTTTGTGTTCTAAGCAGCCCTTTGAAATGTTCAATTCAAATAATTAACCAATTTCTTTTAATATTAACTTTGATCTTTAATTTCCCCCACTGTCTTATAAATGATATTTTGGCTTTTGTATGATGTTCTTGATGTCATTCTCGAGCTCATCAAATATCCTGTCAATTTAGGCCAGTGTATTCCACCTGGTGAAGTTCATGTGTATAGTTTCCTTTTTAAAATGTATTGCAATAAAATAATTATTGATTATGAATATTACTGCCTTATGTTCTCCAGCTTCCTTTCTATCATAAGGGTCATATTTTTCAGTTAGGCTAGACTACAACATATTTTAAATATACACATAAACTCTATAAGTTTATTTCAATTTTATCTCTTGGGACAATCTATCCTTGAGTTCATTTCTTTTTCTCTTCAACAAGCCCTGGTGACTAGTTATATATTGAGTTGTGATCTTAGACTTTCTACTTTGCTAAACAGTTACAGTTGGCATTGACTCTATGGCTGTGAGATTGGTGTTTGGTTTTTGGTGTAATGTAAAATTTACTTCTTTTTAATTTCTTACTAAAATATAGGAAAGATCTTTTTATTGTCCAGCATGATTGTGAAAATGAACTATGTATTAATTCAATAATAATGAATAGTATATGTACATACATGCATGCTCACATTATATATACTAATATGTGTTCATATTTATATTTAAATATTATCATAATGTGAGAGGGTCTTAAAATGTTTGTGGAAATATTAGACTTAAATTTCGTAATGTTTTTAAAGAACCCCACCATTTTTATTTATACAGACATATATGGGGAGAGGGAATTCAGTGCTATCCTCCATTCAAAAAGAGTTTCTTGAATTACTCCACAGCATTTTAAAATAGCAAAGTTTCACATAAAATATATAGACTTTTAATTATTTGAAACACTGGAAATCCCATCTTAGTATTAAATTTAAACATTATATTTTTATACTTTTCTGCGTGGAAAAACATCAAACAGATGAATTGCTAATGTTGTTTCTAGATGGTTAATGAAACCTGCAATTAGTCAAAATAAGGTAATGATTTAATTGTATTATAATTTCCTCATTCCTATAAATATTTTATTTTGAAACTCTGCCTGTACACTGTTTATTATGGAAACTTCAAGATTAAGGATCCTTTCTCTTCATAATTGCGATCACAGGACATGTAAACAATTAACTGCTTCAATCGCTTTAGTCAAAACTTTTAATTTTAGAGGGGAAAAAGCATCAAAACTGATAGCTGATATAAAATGGAACAATTGTTGCAATGGATAAGCTATCCCTGAGAAGCATAGAGTCTGGTAGTTTTATATGAATACAGCCGATGTTTTTGCAGATCAGTGGAGATTTCCTGTTTATTCCTTCTTGCAAACAGCTCAGGGTGATGATTTATGCCTGAAGCTTGCCATTCACATGAAATCACTGTCTCCATTTTCTGTTTGGCCACATTCTTGCTGCCTCTTCCATTTCTAATTTCTCATTGAAGTGTATTGAGCTTATTTTCAGATGCACCACAGCTCTTAGAAATCACTTGCCGTTATCAGAATATAAGATATTAACACATATATGACAATATTGCAGTAATCATAACAAAATGTGCTTACAGAGTGCACACTGAATTCATACTTACTTTCCTAGTTCTCATAATCCCCATAGGAATCTGTGGTTTAATCATCTATGGTTACAGAAAACGTTCAGCAATTATGCTAGTAACGAGATTTTCAGGTTGATCACTTTCTTTTATCAGAAAATGACAAAATGATCAGAAAGTGATCAGAAAATTCCTTTATCAGAATCTGGGTCTATGGGATGATGATTAATTACACTGCATTACAAAATAAAATATATTTCCTGTTTTATCAGCTTCCAATGAGAAGTTTTTATCCATAGAGAAGACACTCATTTAGGAATCAGAAGCACTCATTTAAGACCATATGGCATTACACTAACACAGACAATTCATTACAGCTTCTAGGCAAAAGTAAAATACCACCAATTAATCTCGTGTGTGTGTGTATAATCTTGCACTTCCCTTTACATTATCTGACCCTTGCTTCAAATCATTATGATTTATAAAGATATTGCATTGTCTTTCTGTCTAATCTCAGCTTATAAAATATTTATAATATATGCTCAATTGATAGTATTAAGCAAGTTTATCTATTAAATTAACTAACTATATATGTGTAATATTTAGAAAAATAGGTAGAGAATTATCAATAATTTATACTTGTACTAAAATTGTTTACTTAAATACTATTTTTTTCATAAAAGGGTTAATTGTACCAGGTGATAAAAAATACACAGAATATGAGTTCTTTGGGCTTAACTATCATTTGGAGTTTAAAGATAGAGTTAGATAATTATTAGCCATTATAGCTTAGAATATTGCCACATTCATCATATTCAATGTGAGAATAGTTACCCTTGTAGTAGTAACTATGGAAAGAGTTACCCTTGGAAAATATTTGTTGAAGTCCAATCTCTTAATCTCTCCAAATTGATTTTATTCTATTTGTATACTTTTTCTATACTATTCTTTCTAGTGTCCCAAACATATCTTGGCAAATCCTTAATGCTTCTTAGTAGTTCCTATTCAAGCATAAGATCTTATTTTCTGCTTCATGAAAATTGAATTGGTAAGAAATTTTCCTCAAGTTGAATTGAGGAAATTGAACTATTTTAATTGAGTCCATAAAACACATAAATAAAAATTTTAAATATTTAATTTTCTGTTATTATATATTTAAACTGTGTATTTCTAAATAAAACATATATTCCTTTTAATGAGAGAAATATCCATTGCTTTGTGAAGGCTCATCAGAATTACAATGATTAGGAAAATGAAGCATTCCAAATTATAACCTTTTATCTTCTTCTCTAAACACCTCTGGGTTAGTCTGAGTAGACAAAATAAACAAATTAATGGAGACATTAATATGTGTATGTGAAAGAGGTGCATATAAAAAGTAATTGAATATTGGGAAAATAATTCAACCCAGTCCAGATCAAGTCCATAAGTCCAATGTTAGCCCATATATGCAATACCAACGTATAAATTCCCCTTCAAACTCATGAAACACATGCATGGATGTCGAATGCAGGAAGATAACAGGCCAGTGTGTGGGTAGTCTTGTGTATCTTGTGGTGATATAAGCATCTCAGCACTAGCAGGGGTTTGCATGTGTCTTCTCCAGTTCAGGGCACTAGCTAGTTCCATGTGTCTTGTCAGTTACACTATCTCCCAGGGAGTGAACTAAGGGAGAGGAGAGTGCCTCCAGCCTCCAAGGAGGAATACATATGTGTCTGGAATCCTCAGGCGAAGGCCACACCCATACAGAGGCCTCATGGCCTATGATCTGTTTGTCAGGTTAGATTCCACCCTGACTCATTCTTAATCCTCTCAAATTAACAAATGATTATATAACTACTCCTTTGAGGACTGTGATGTTAGCAGGAAAGTCTTATAGACTTATGCCTACAGAGTGAATTATTTGCTATCATTTTTATTGCCTTATCATGGCTTTCTTCATGAAAGATATTCTTAATGTCATTCCATAGCTCATAAGATCTCCTGTCATTAGTTTTCAGTGTATTAAATTTGCTCTTGAGATGTTTTCTTAAGGCCATATTTTGCTTCTTCTGGAACTTTGGCTTCAATGTGAACATATAAAGAAGCAGGTAATGGTATGTGCCACAAAGAGCCTCTGACCTACTTGAGCTTCTACATCATTTATATCCACAGATGTAGCCAGTTTGATGTCTGTGTATTCGCCATTGTTGTTGCAGAAGGTATTTGCCATGAACAAAAAATTGTTGGTCTTGCAAAATCGTCTTATGGTACTCTCCAGTTTTGTTCCTAACGCCAGCATCATCTTGTTCCTTCCTATTTGTTTCCAACTTTTTCATTTCACATTCCAAATAATTATCAATGCATCTTGATTGTACTCTTTATCAATTTTAGCCTGAAGATTTTGGTAAAATTCTTTGATTCCTTCATTTTCTACATCATTTGCTTTCACTAGCATTAGTGATTCACATCAACTAAGTGCAATAGAACAAAACACAATCTAGTCCTAGACATATTCATAATATATTGTATGCTTGAGCAGGCATTGTTTCAATTAATCTCATTCATTGTCTTCCTCTTTTTTACTGCTTACTTTATCAAACATGGTGCCTTTGTCCAGGGATTAGTTTCTCCTGATAGTATGTCCAAAGTGACCTTGCTCTCCTTTCTGGAGCAATGTGACAGTTTTTGAACCAAGTTAGATTTGTTGGTTATTTTGTTAGTCCATATTCTTTGCCAGCCCCATACTCCAAATGGATTTGGTCTTCCTTCTTCAATATCCAATTTTCACACATTTTTGAAAATAATATGGCAGGAGCCAAGCACACCTCAATTCACAGAGAAACATTTTGTTTTCAACATTTGAAAGCGGTCCTGGGTAGCAGATTTACCTAATGCGACATAACTTTTAATCTCTTGACTGCAGCTTTCATGAACATTGTGTATCCAAGCAAGACAAAATCCTTGACACTGTTCTCTTTTTGTCACGATGTTATCCATTAGTCCACTTGTGAGGATTTTGTTTTCATTCACATTGAATTGCAAGACATACTGAAGGCTCCCATCCTTGATCCTTACCAGCAGGAGCTTCCAGTCTTCCTGATGTTCACCAAGCAAGATACTGTGATCCGTTGTACAAGATTCTGACAATATTTTCTCTTCTTATCTTCCAGTCTCTCTAATTATTTCTTTAGCGTACAGAAAATAAATATGGTAACAAGATACAACCATAACACACACTTTTTGATTTTAAATCACGCAGGATTCCTTGGTTCTGTTTACATAACTTCCTCCTGATGTTTCTCTGTGGACTGAGGTGTGCCTGGCTCATGCCAGACTATGTTCAGTAACTTGTGAAAACTGATTCAAGTTCAGGTTCTGCTAAAACACAATGGAATGTTCTGGAACACCCATTGTGTGCAAGGCAGTCCATTATTTGTTGTGATCTACACAGTCGGATGCCTTTGTATAATCCATTATGTTTAGGGAATTTTGAAGTGTATGTATTATCATTAAACTTTGAATCATTTCTCAATCAGTGCACCATGTGAAGCTTCAATTAAATTATTAATATATAAAATAGGTATTGATCTCACTAGCATGATTTCAATTAGTAAAAGAGAATCAAATCCATCAAATATATTGAATTAAGGAATAGTAACATTTAGAGTAGGTTTTAGAATTAAAGAAGGAACTTAGGGTTGAGCCCCGGTGGCGTAGTGGTTGTGCGCGGGACTGCGGCCCACTGGGACGGAGGTTCAATTCCAGCAGTGGGGCTGGGCCTCCTACTCCCACCGCCGGAGAGCAGTGATGCCCCCCCCCCCGAAAAAAAAAAGGAAGGAACTTAGTAGTTTTAATAGTTAGGGGCTGGGGGAAGGGCACAATATCTATTCCAGAGTTTGCTTGCTGTGTATTGTGGTTATCTTTACCTGAATTTCTAAAGGAAACAAATAAGTCTAAGATAAAATTCTATATCAGACTTTATATGTCAAATATTTGTGTCCTGATGTCTTCAATCATGCTTGACTCTTTCTTTTTCTTTTTTTTTTCATGTTTGACTTTTGGAGGTATAAATATATCTTGATAGATTCTCAGACTCTGTGCAGCAGTACTGGAAGTGATGGGTATCCTATGGTTTGCAGTGCTCTTACACAAGCTTGGCTTTACTTTCTGGAAATAATTCACTTGAAATCACATGACACTGAAGGACCTGGAGGATCCTGTTTCTAAAGCAGAATAATACCAAGGCACTTTATTTTTTGTTTATTTCCAGAAAACTGTTCTAGAATACATTGATTCAAGTGAGAGCAGCTGATTCTCTATTAGCTGTACCCTGCTGAATATCAATTAAGTACAATGTTCTGGTTTTGATCTTTTTTAGTTCACTTTGTTGGGGACTCATAAATATTACAACAGCCAATTGTATCAAGCATATTTGTGTATATGTTGGCATCATCATTTTCTAAACATTTACTTTCTATTAGAGTCCTTGGTATCAGCTCCTCTTTTTTTGAGTTGCAGCCCCTCTCCCACCCTCGTGATACTTTGATACTTTGATAAATTATAAATTATTATTCTTTATTTTCATATCTTACACTAACCACTGCCTCCAATTGCCTATGATTCTGCTGTCCGTCCTCTGGAAAGGGGAGGGATATGCATCAATCTTTTTGATTGGGTCGTCCATCCTCCCCTCCACCCCACACCTTCCCCATTATACTCCTGGTATCGTTACTCCCACTTCTGCCTCTGAAGGGTTTATCTGACTGGAATTCCATGTGTTGTGAGCTCCTATCTGCAGCAGTGTACATACTCTGATCTAGCCAGAACTGAAACGTAGGGCAGGAGTAATGATAGTAGGGTGTGAATAAGCCTCAAAAAACTAGAGGAATAATGAATATTTCATTGGTGGCATACATCGCCCTGGTTGATTCATTGTTTCATTATGACCCTTGTGTCAAGGGATGTCTAATTTTCTACAGATGGGTTTTGGATCTCTAATCTGAAATCCTTTGTTCTCAACTATATATATAGTTGAACTATATATATATAGTTGAGAACAAAGGATTTCTATATATACACATATATACACACATATATGTATACACACATATACATATATAATCGAGAACAAAGGATTTATATATACATATATACACACATACACATACACATATATACACATGTATATACATATACACACACACATATATGTATGTATACACACACACATATATAAATTTTGGATTTTCTTGGGCTGAGCCCCGGCGGTGTAAGTAGTTGAGTGCGGGACTAAGGCCCGCGGGCTTGGCGGTTCAAATCCAGCAGCGGCTCTCAGGAGCAGCACTGGGTAGCGCCCACGACCACCAGAGGGCAGTGATGCCTCCCCCTCCAAATGGGTTCTCTAATGCCCATTACCTGAATCTATTGGCACCTCATGTTTGCTTAGGCTGGTGTACTTCTTCAACGTGGGCTTGTTACTCCTAGGCTTGAAGGTCACTTGCTTAACTTCAAGCTTTTAAGACCCCAGACATTCTATCTTTTGTTAGCTGGACACCATCAGCTTTCTTCACCACATTTGTGTATGCACCCATTTTGCCTTTAGTGATCATGCCTGGAATGTGAACATCATAGAATGCCAGGTTGTTAGAACACGGTGCTGTTGTTTAGAGGGAGGACTTGAGCAATGCATTCAATGCATTTCCATTTTTCTTGTCAGTAGGAAGACCAAGCAGAGAGTGTTGGTCTGGACTTCAGTGAAATATTTATCTCTGTTGTGCCTATTAATGAGGCCATCAACCTGTGACCAGATTGGAAGGCTAAACTCCACCCCTTCAGGCATTTTTAAAAAACCGTTGGGGGAATCATACACCTCTTATCACAATCTGTACATCCATCCATTGTATGCAAAACACATTTGTACATCTGTTGCTATCATCCTTCTCTAAACTTTTTCTTTCTACTTCAACTCTTGGTAGTAGCATATCCTTTTTCCACTTCCTTCCCACTCTCCCCTCCCTTATAGACCCTTGAGAATTGTGAGAAATGTGGTTGCGTTCAGCTACAGAATGCTTAATATTATCTATTTAATTTTATGTTTCATAAAAGCTTCTCAAAAGTAGGACTGGGTTGGAGGGAGGTGAGAAAAAATGTAGGATCAATTACATTCAATGTTCATACCAATTGCCTGTGGGGTTCTCATTTCAATAATCCATATCGCTGTTGAAAATTGAAATCATTGAACCATAATGTTTGTTGTGCTGATCCTTGTTGTGTAATGCTTTTTCTGTACATTCACAAGTGGAATTGAATAAAGGTGTGTTTTTCATTCACAAACTATTATTGAAGACTTGAAATAGTCACTAGGAAAAAAAGCGACTTAGATGAACACAAAAATTGTTCAAGACATTAAAGTCATTTCAATCTCACATCTGCTAATCAAGTGAGAAAATATTTTATTTCTAATTCTAATTCTTTTAATTGGAAAGTAAGAAATCAATTTCATTTTTCATTTGGAGGATGAGTTACAAGTTATCCTATTAGCGCTATTATTCAACTGAGATATGAGATATGTTTCTTTGTGCCAATTGCGATTTGACTATTGTAAGTTTTTTTAATCTAACTAGATAAGAATTGATGCAATTGATTTACAGTATGTGAAAAAATTGAATTATCATGGACTACAGAAGAAGAAATACATCTATCTTAGAGGAAGTGCAGTCAAAATATTTCTTAGAAGAGGGAAAGAAGAAATGGCCAATTAAAAAGGGATGGGGAGATAGAAATGTGTAGGGGGGGGAACAGGACACTAACCCACCCAAGGAGAGGTTGCTATTTATATCTTCAAAGGGAAAGAGGGACCAGACTTCACCCTGCTATTCTGAGATGTGAATGTAGCATGCCTGCGTGGAGCTGGGAGTCAGTAGAGGGGTCTGAGGGTTTGGACCTAACTGGGTGGACAGCTGCCCCTCCTCCTGAAGAATTTCAATTAGAAGACAACACTGAAGCTGCAAGCTCATGGAGAGGAAAATATATTCTCAGACACACAGGAGCAAATGAAAGGGGAGGAAGAGAGAGTGGGGAACATCCTTGTCCACCAAACCTGGAGTACGATATCCCCACTCAGAACAGCCAATGTACATATGACTGGCTCCACTATCAGACCCGACATTCCTCGCTGACCCACGGCCATACAGGAGACAATACTGGAGACACAGTGTTGGGATTGGCCTGGTCTAACCCCACCAAACCGAGGCAAAACACTAAGAGTACGTGGCAGAGGAGTGGGGTGGGGGGCAGAGCAAGGGGATTTGGGGGGGTCTAGGGAGTGGCACTACAAGGACTCTACTGGAGGACATTCCTAGAGGTCAACAAATAGACCTTGAACTCTTTATAGGTTTTTTCTTAAATTTTTAAAAATTTATTCATTTATGTTTTTCTGGCTTTGGTTTTTTAGTTGTCATTTTGTTTTGTTGCTTTGTTTTTATATGTCTTGTGTTTTTGTTATTGTTGTTGTTGTACATATTATTATCTCTGCAGGTCTATCTAGGTAATATATCTTGGATGAACAGTGTGGAAGAGAAAACAACAGGACTGATGGTTCTGGAGGACATAGGAGATGGGGAGGTCTGGGAGAGCAAGTGGTTTTGACCAACCCAGGGAGAAGGGAACAAGAAGTGATGCAAAATCAATGGCAAGGAGAGTGTAGGAAGTCTAGCAGGGATTGATTAAGGGCAATGTAATGGAGGGAAATTATTGAAACCTGAATGAAACCTGAGCATGATAGTGGGACATGAGGAAATTAAAGGAACTAGAGGAAAGGAATAGAAAGCAAAGGGCATTTATAGAGATCTAAATGCAAGCATGTACATAGGTAAATATATTTATATATTATGATGTTGAAATATATCTATGTACATTTATTTATAGGTTTAGTATTAAGGTAGCAGATGGACATTGGACCTCCACTCAAGTACTTCCTCAATGCAAGAACACTTGGAGCTATTAAATTGGCACTACATGATGCACACCTCCCAAAGACAATCGTTGAAGACAAATATGTACATAATCAAATGGTCTGAAGAAAGTTGATGGTGCCTGGCTGTCAAAAGATGTAGCATCTGGGGTCTCAAAGGGTTAAATATAAACAAATGGCTATCTAGCTGAGAAGCAACAAAGCTAAATGGAAGAAGCACATCAGCCTGTGTGATCATGAGGTGTTGAATGAATCAAGTATAAGGCATCAAAGAACAAAACAACATATCATTATAAATTAGGGAAGTGCAGATTGGGGACCCAAAGTCCATCTGTAGGCAACTGACATCCCCTTACAGAAGGGTCGCAAGGAGATTAGCCATTCATGGTGCAGTGTTGCAACAATAAAACTTACAACTTTCCTCTAGGTCTTAAATGCTTCCTCCCTACCCCCCATGATAATGATCCCAATTCTACATTACAAATCCAACTACACCAGAGTACAGATAGGAAACCAAAACACAGGGAATCCGGGATAGATGATCTCTTCAGGATCAGTGGTGAGAGTGGCGATGCCAGAGGGTGAAGAGAAGAGGAGGATGGTAGAAAGGAAAGGAAAGTAGAAAGATCTACATATAACCTACTCCCTGTGGTACAAGCAATAGGAAAGGGGTGAAGATAGATATTGGACAGGTTAAGATATGACAAAACAGTAACAATTTATAAATTATCAAGTATTAATGAGGGAGGGGGGGTGAGGAAGGTGGGGAAAGGAAGAGGGAGGGAGGAAATGAGGAACTGATTCCAAGGGTTTAAGTAGAAAGCAATTGCTTTGAGAATGATGAGGACAACAAATATACAAATGTGCTTGACATACAATGGATGTATGTATGGATTGTTGAAGGAGTTGTATGCATCTCCAATAAAATGATTTTTTAAAAAAGAAAGTACCATGGACTTCAAATAGAATAAGCTATTTCTTTTTGTGGGGGGGAAGAAGTACAGCTACTATGCTCCATATTGACAAGGAGGGTAAGACTTCATCTCAGGTACTTTGGATTTGATGCTACATAAGACCAATCATTGAAGAAGAATATTAAGCTCTTTAAAGTGTGTGTGTGTGTGGGGGGGTGGAGACAAAAAGAGAAAGACCTTTAAAGAGATGGATTGTCTCAGAGGCTACATTAATGGGCCAAAACACATGAACAATGATGAGGATTGCATTGAACAGAGTAGTGTTTCATTTTGTCATGCAGAGTTGCAATAAGTGGGAACTGACTAGAATGAAAACAACACTTATTGCTAAGCTGCCTAGTTTCTTCAATTTTGTGAAGACTTGAATTGAATTAAATTCTGTTATTGATGAAATTTGAATGTCATTCACTGAGGCATGTATTCTTGTCCTATTGTTTCTTTAACATCATTTGGTGTCTGTGGCAGTCATGCGGTTGATGTCGATTTCATGATGGGAAGTCTAGGGGTGAAGTCTAGCCTGTTGAACTTGGGATAGCTATTGAGTAGCCAGTGAGGCCTCTGTGTGGGCATGGTTTTCTCCTGAGACTTTTTGGAAATCTCACGATATTTCCCTCGTGGAAATGAGAGGCATTCCCTCAGTTGTGGGGAGTGGGTCTCTGAGATGACGAATTATGGACAAGCCAAGATGGCAGCGTCCAAGGAGCTGGAGGAGCTGATGGAACCAGATCTCTGAAGCTGAAGAAGCCATGTGGAGACCCCTGCCAGTGCTGAGTTGCTTCTACCACCACTGGATGCTGTGATGAACCCTGAGCCCTGGAAGCGAGGAGTCATGGGGAGACCCCTGCCAGTCCCGGGAATCTGCACCCACTGGTCTATGATTTTGTGAGTTGGAAGGAGCCTTTATAGACTGGTATCGGGTATATGGGCTAATATAGGACTTATGACTTTGAACTAGATTTGGTTGGGATGCTTTCTCAATGTTCCATTCTGCTTGTATATAAACCTTACCCTTATATCTATACACGTGTCTATGAATTTGTTTCTCTAGTCTACCCGGACTAACACAGTGTCCCTTTTTGTCTCTTAGCATATTCGTTTTCTTGAAAAAGATTTTACTAAGACCTTTTGGATCAAGTTTTTTTCTTACATGAAGAAGAAAGTGAAACAAAATTCAAAATAATTGAAGTTTACTGGTCAGAGAGAGACTGATGGAACTGTGCTGATGGTCCTTTAGGTATTCATCAAACTTAAAACTGTATTTACTGCTGTGGTTTCATTTTAAGCCCAAAGACAAGTGGCCTCTGCTGAAAAGAAATAATAATAAAACAAACAACAAAACTCACTGCTATCAATTCTGACTTGTCTTCATCCAAGAGGATAGAAAAGAATCCACACCTGTGGATCACCAACGTGATAAATCTGTATATGAGCAGAAATTCCACGTTTCCCCTGTGGAGCAGCTGTTGGGCTTGGATATCTGATCTTGTGATTAGCAGCCCAACTCGCAATCCATAGCACCACCAGGGTTCCCAGTAACTCTATAAGGTGAACAAGCATATCAAGAAGGTGGACACTCCTTTGTTGGCCCATAGGCCATCAAAAAGATAGCATTAGCCCAGGGATAAGTCTCAGAAGCAAAAAATAGATAGGGAAATGGGAAGTGTGGAAATAGGAAATACAATTAGGGTATGGGAAGTGTGGTTCGTTTATAAGTGTTGCACACAATGCCCGGAAACCAAATGTGTATGGATTGTTGAATATAAAATTCCTTTACCCTGGCCACCCAAGTCACAATTATAACTACAAATAATTATTATACAAGGAAATTTATTATCTGACTTAAAGAAAAATAAATACCTATTAACTCTATATAAGGTATGCCTTGCTTACTTTTATAACTCTCTGCTCACAATCTTGAGAAGTATTGAATTCTATATCCCTGAAAAAAAACCATAAATATGAAGAAATGTAGATTTGTTGATTGTTCAAGATCCCTTCAAACTTTAGAAATTGTCAATCTGTGATGGAAATTAGCATCTCCTGAAAGTAATTAGCTACATTTAAGAGAGAGCAAAGAGTTCCTCCCACTTATCCCCAGACACACATTACCTCAAATGCCCATATAAACATTATGGGATCCACATAGAACTGCAGTCCACCAATCTGGGAAAAACTTTCTCATAAGTGCTTGAAAGAGCTCTAGAGCTGAGGACCATGTGGTCGATTGATAACTTCGTAGCTCCACTGCTCTGAAGACTCAGAGCACATTGTGTGTCAGAACAGAGTAGGTTCAATAGGACACTGATAGGTCAAAAAAATGTGATGACATCTTTACTTTGAAACTCTGAAAAGGAAAAAGGAAGTTTTGTGTACTTTAGGTAAGAGACTAAGGTACACAAAATTAGTGTGCCAGATTGTTTTATTTGTGCTCATTAAGTTTCCATTTTCTTATTATTTATAGAGATTGCAACTTTTTTATTAAAAATCATTTTATTGTGGGCTCGTACATCATTTTTCACAATGCACAATACATAAATAAACATACTGTGCCAAGCACTTTCACATGTCCACTGCTGTTATTGTTCTCCAATCATCCGCCTTTCCAGTGGTATAGGCTTTTCCATCCTTTCTCCTCTTCCCCTGCTCTCCCCTCCCTATCAAGCCTCAATACATTATTATTGTTCTGCCATATCTTACACTGCCTGACCTCTCCCCCAACCCGCTTCTATGATGCCCGTCCTTCAAATAGGAGCTTCTGTGCAGATCCTTGCCATTGGCTCTGTCTCTCTACCCCACCTTTCTCTCCACCCCTCCAGGAGCTCCAATGTAACCACTGGCCTGAAGGGGCTCATCTATCTGGTTTCCCCATATCTCCAGCTCTCCTCCCCACCAGTGTACTTTCTCCAGTCCATCCAGATTTGCAAGGTAGACTTGGGATCATGATGGATGAGAGAAGGAAGACTTCAGGGACTTGAGGAAACTAGTATGCATCATCACTGCCCTGTTGTCCCTTGACTGATCTGTCTTCTTCCCTTGACTCCCCTATAAAGTGGTGACCAATTACATTCCAGGGTGCCTTAGGATCCCACCCTGCTCTTCCTGATTCATGATAACTTGGTTCTTGTTCTTTGATGCTTGACACCTGCTCCCTATGGCCCTCTTGATCACACAAGCTGGTGTGCTTCTTCCATGTGGGCTTTGCTGTTTCTGCACTGAATGGCGACTCGATTATCTTGCAGTCTTTGAGACTCCAGACATTCAATCATTTGGTAGCTGGACACCATCATTTCTTCTACTCTGTTTGCCCCTATATCCATTTGTCTTCAGCGATCGTATTGGGAGTCAATTGGTCCATTGATTTTGATTTTTGTTTTTTGATGCCTGATACCTGATTGTTTCAGCATCTAATGATTGCACAGGCAGGTGAGCTTCTTTTATGGTGGGTTTTGTTGCTCCTGAACTTGATGGCTGCTCGTTTATGCTCGAGCCTTTAAGACTCCCAATGTTATATCTTTTGATAGCTAGGCGTTGTCAGGTTTCTTCACCACTCTTGCTCATGCTCCCACATGTCCTCAAGACTGCACCTTTTACTTCCATAAACATTTCAAGTCTCTGGAAACCAACAGTGGGGGCTGTGTGAGTCAGCAATGAGATTGATAGAACCCCTCTGTGATGTACCAAAGTCATCTGTGTAAGTACAACATTTTAAAACTTCAAAAGATTCATGGGAAAACTCCAGTATTGTTGTTTCACTTTTCTATATTTTCTCGAAAAACCTTTGCAAGTATCTTTAACAATAATAAAGCTGCATGATACAATCTCATTGCTGTGTTTTGCAAGTAGACCGTTTCTCATATTAGATAGACTCCCTAATTTGTACCACTTTCAGTATTAACCTGTTCATACAGCAGATTCTCTGCATCGATGGTCAACATGGGAGTTTAATAATTCAGATAAATTATTCAGCAGAAGAGTCCTAGGGGTGTCGTGCTTATGTGTAGTGCTGTTAACTACCAGGTCAGCTGTTCAAAACTAACAGCCACTCCACAGGAGAAAGCCTAGATTTTCCGTTCCCATAATGAATTATGGTTTCAAAAACTTACAAGGGCAGTTCTGCCCAATAGGTCCACTGTGAGTCAGAATCAACTCGATAGCAAGGGAGTTTTGTTTTTGTTTTTAACTTTTCTGTAGAGATATTAATTTAAATTCAGAATTTGCTTTCATAACTGTTATGATTATCTTATATTAAATGGTCTCAACTGTTTTGTTTCATTGGTATATACACTGACAAGTTCATTTTTTTTAATTCATGTTCACAGTGCCAAGGTTGGAATTTGCATCTAATTGTTCTGCAAAAGAGTGCCCATTTAATTACATATTCACAGCTTTTATTTGACCTCATTTAGTTAAAGTCAGAACATATTTTCATTTAGAATGAAACTTTCTGTACCTTTTCACTTACTTCATGTTTGGTTTATCTTATTTGCATTTCACAACAAACAAAAACTATCAAATATAGTTTGGAATTACTATGTTGATATTCCAAAAAAAATAAAACTACTAAATATCAAAGTATCAAAATAGAAATTGAATAAAATATATAAATTCAGAAATGGTATCTTAAATAAATTAACTTCTTCACAAAATGTTCTCTTCTTTTAAGTAAAACTGTTAGCTTACTTAGCTTTTTTCAAGTGTGGCACTTTCAGTGTGAACGTGCAGTTCTGAAGTAACATGGAAAACATTTGAAGGTCATGGTGATTTCATTTGTTTGAAATAGCATATTTTAGGCTCTTAAGTGATTATAAAGTTGTTAGCAGGCACAGGATTGGTTTTTAGCCTCAAGATTTTGCCAACCCCTGACCTAAACTGATTCACAAGCTTCCAAAAACTTGTAAAAAATATGCTCCAGATGTACATCTGAACTTCCGACCAGCCCTACAATCATATGAGAAAAAAATTACCAATTACTGGCTTCTATGACACATGTCAACATATTATCCCTAGACACGAAGGAATATACTAAAGTGAGAAATGTGAATGTTGCTAGGAATAACAGATTGGCATTGCTATATAAGTTTCTTATAAATAAAGAGAAGGACAAATAGAAAGAAGGACTAGGTTGAAGTTGTCAAGGATTTCATTCTGCTTGGATCCACAAGCAATGGTTGTGCAAGCAGGGGTCAATAAATCAAATGAGGCCTTACCTTGGGTAAATCTACTGAACAAGACCTCCTCAAAGCATTGAAAAGCAAAGATGCTACTTTAAGGACCAGGGTGCACCTAGTGTAAGCCTTAGTATTTTCATATTCTTGACATTGAAAAAGGAAGATGAAGAAAAATTGATGCATCTGAACTATGGTGTTGACCAAGAATATTGAAAGAACCATAGACTGCCAAAAGAATTAACAGACTTGTCTTGGAAGATATAGAGTTTGAATGTTCCTTAGAAGCAAGAATGAGGATGTTTCACCTCAAATCCGCTGGTCATGTCAGGAGAGAGCAGTCCCTATAGAGTGACATATTTTTTGGTAAATCAGAAGGCCAGCAGACAAAACAAAACTCTCTTGACAAGATGGATTGACGCCCCCCAGGCTACAACAATGTACTCAAACAGAAGAGCAATTGTGAAAATGACACAGGATTAGGGAATGTTCTGTTCTGTTCTACATCAGGTCCCTGTGAGTCAGAAGCAATTCAGTGGCACCTCACAGCAGAACACCTGGCATGTGACACTAGCAGTTTGGGAAGTTGTATGTTTGGTAAATCTTACTTCTCTATCTCCTTGCATCAGTCTTTCTGAAAGAACATTCTTTTCAGGGACATTTACTAGGAGAGAAATACCTTATACAAACACATATTTGTAGGGCTTCATATTAGAATATTTGATGTATAATTGGTGTCAATATTTAGTCTTTGAGCATATCTAAAGAGGCTAGACTCTCTTTTCCTTTCCAACCACCCCACCCCAAAGACATGATAGCTTTCATTTCCATCCTACTACCAATGCCTGATAAAATATAAGGGAGTCACACTTTTTAATTCTTAAGGATTAAGATATTGAAAGGATAATAATGATAGTCTGAAAAAAATGATAATATAACAAATGCTAATGTTATATTTGAATTGAGATATTCATTAACAGATATTTCTGAATGATGATGAACATAATTCATGGCATTACACTCTCCTATCAAGCCCATCTGTAATTTTATGTAGAGATATCCAATTATAAGATAAGGGGTAGAAGGGCAATCTCATTACCTACAGGTATTTGCTCCAAAGAAAAATCACTGCATCTGATTTAAAACAATGATGTTAACTAAGTTTAGCCTTTATGAAGAACTTACATATTTTTCCACTTTTCCATGCAAAGCAAAGCAGGTGAACAGAAAAAGAATGACTTATGCAGTATACTAGCTAAGTTACTGCTGGGTTCTGTAGCATAAAATAGAGTGTTTGTGGCATAGGTGTTTTTCTTGGGCTCCTAACTATAAGGTTGACAGTTCAAAACTGTCTTGCTTTCGCTAATATCCTCTACTTGATCTCTAGGTACTAGTATCAATTTCAATAGCTACAGAGAACCCTCAAATAAAATTAATAATCAAAGGGCTTATTAAATAAGGTAATGTACTTATTTGATAAGGTAAATGCACTTAAATTTAATAAGATTTATTAAATAAGGTAATGCAAGTGAGAAATACTCCAGACAGCCCTTTATAAGGACATTTTAAACAGTTTTTTTAGGTCTGCTAATAAATGCCTAGAGGGGCATTCACTAACTGGAAGACTCTTCTTGAAGACATTGAGCTCAAGTTTTGTAGGTCATCAAGCCCTACTCCTTGAATTAAGTTCTCAGAGTCACCCCACTCCACAAAGCAGTGTCTCACACGGTATCACTCAACTTTACTTGTTCTGTGGGTTGGGAAGCTGAGTTAGTCCGGGTAGACAAGAGGAACAAATTTCAGAGACACGCATATAGGTATAAGGAAAGGGTTTATATACAAAAGAAATGTGACACTAAGAAGGCATCCCAATCCAGTCCAGTGCAAAGTCATAAGTCCAATATTAACCCATGTGCCCGAAGTCAGTCTATAAAGTCTGCTTCCGACTCAGGAAGTCACAGGTCAGTGGGTGCAGAATTCTGGCGCTGGCAGGGGTCTCTCCATGGCTCCTCGCTTCCAGGGCTCAGGTCCATCAACAGCATGCCACTCCAGCTTCAGAGGTCTGTCTTCATCAGGGCAAAGCCGAGTGGTCTCTCCGCCGGCTCCTCCAACTTCTCGGAGGCTGCATCTTGTGTTGCCTGTAGTTAATCATCTCTGAAACTAACTCCCAACAACTGGGGAAGATAGCTTCTCATCTTCACGAGGGAAATACTGTGAGATTTCCCAGGAGTCTCAGGTGAAAGCCATGCCCACATAGAGGCCTCATCAGCTACTCAATGGCTTTCTCCTGATTAACAGGCCAGACTCCACCCCTACATTTCAATTATAAAATTAGCATAAGCAGATGACTGCCACAGAAGCCCACAGTTCTGTTCCATTTCTCTGGTTCCTGGTTTGTAGTCAATTCTCTATTTTTATAGCTCCCTCCTGGAGTTTCACTGTGTAGTTTCACTGTCTCAAGTTCATAGCCACTGTCCATTCTGGATCTTGCTTGTTGGGAACCCTCTTGCCTTTCAGAAGACTCATTGTATGCACAATAGGATGGCACTTCAGGGAATATTGTTCACAATTACTCACATATGAATACTATCTGTATCTTCCCCTATCTTCTTACCAGACCCTTGCAGAGAAAGGTTCTTTGGTGGGGAGGTAATTGACTTTGTATAGAAGATCCACATTAAATAATTCACTGCTCCTGCAAAATTCGTCAGGTGCTTCTCCAGAGAAAGTCCAGCATTTCTACTGTTGTAAAGATGGATAGCTTTGGAAATCCACAGGGGGAAATTCTACTCTGTCCTGTAGGTTTTCTATGAGTCGGAATATATTCAATGGCAGGGAATTTGGATTTATAACATCCCCACCCACAAAATCCCACAGGTTAATAACATTTTAACTAGAAGTACATTTCTTACTTTAAGTCTAAAATGTATGTTTTCGATAGCACACAATTTTTCTCCAAGTAAATGAGTTTCCATCCATCCATGTTTCTACTGTAAAGTGTATCAAGTTAATTGAAAAATTGAAATGCATGAAAATCCCATGAAGTAGCGTATTTCTAAATGCTAAATTTGGAATGAGTATACATCTTTTATACTTTTTACTTGCAAAAATTCAAGTCTATGTCTCTAGGCATTTGCACAGGAAAGCAATAACTTGCTAAAATTCAGTCCTAGAAAATATAACCCAGATATTTACATGTTATCATTATTTGGTCTCATTGATTCAGTTCTTACTCATAGAAGATCTATGTATGACAGAACAAAACACTACCCCAATCTGTGCCATCCTCACAATTGCTCCTCATTTTGGGCACATGAGGAAAGGCACTGTGTCAATTCTTTCTGTAGAAGACCTTCCTCTTATGCACTGCTCCACCATTTTACCAAGCAAGATGTTTGTGGCAGTCATACACTCATGGCAATTCCATGACTGGGAGTCTAGGGGTGGAGTCTAGCTTGTCAATCTGGAGATAGTCAATGAGAGGCCTCTGTGTGGGTATGACTTTCTCCTAAGATTTCTGGGAGATCTCATGGTATTTCCCAATTGAAGAAGGGAGATTTGACTGAGTCTCTGAGAGATGAACTACTGACAAGATGAGATGACAGCATGCTGATCTGTCCTGCGTCCTGCAGAATGGAGGAGCAGGTGGAGAAGCCACATAAGCTTGCCTTGATGGAGCCAAACCTTTGGGGCTGGAGAAGTCATGTGGAGACATCTGCCAGTGCTGAGATGCTTGGAAGACCATGGGGAGACCCTTGCCAGTGCTGAGTTGCTTCTACCACCACTCAATGCTGCTCATGGACCCTGAGTCCTGGAAGAGGGGAGCTATGGGGAGACCTCTGCCAGCATCGTGATGCTTCGACATGCTTGGTGAGTCAGGAGATTTTATAGACTGGTAATCGGACTTATGGGCTAATATTGGATTTATGACCTTGGACTGGACTGGGTTGGGATGCTTTCTCAATGTCCCATTTCTCTGGTATATAAACCTTTCCCTTATATCCATATGTGTGTTTATGAATTTGTTTCTCTAATCTACCCAGACTAACACAATGTTCTTCTCTAAGAGCTGTTCTCTCCTGACCATGCGTCCAAAAAAAAGTGAAATAAAATCTGGCCATCCTTGCCTCTAAGGAGCATTCTGACTGTACTTTCTCCGAGACATATTAATTTATTCTTTTAGTAGTCCACGTTACTTTCAATACTCTTGGCCAGTGCCATACATAGAACCTTCCTAGGGGATCCTTACTCACTGTACACATTTCACGGACATGTCAGGTGATTAACAATATCATGGCTTAAACCAAGTGTATTTTAGTCCTCTAAGTAATATCCTTGCTTTTCCACACTTTTAAAGAGGGCTTATGCTGAAGATTTGTCCAATGCGGTGTGTGCTCTAATCACTCGACTGCTGCTGCTAAGAACATTGAGTGTGGATCCAAGCAGGATGAAATACTTGGCATCTTCAATTTTTCTCCTTTTAACCATGATACCACTGTTCCAAATTGTGAGGATTTTGGTTTTTTATTACACTGAGTTGTAATCCCTGCTGAAGGCTGCAGTCTGATTTCCATCAGCAAATGCTCCAAGGTAGCCTCATTTTCAGCAAACAAAGTTGTTTCATCTGAGTTTTGCTCATTTGTAATAAGCCTTCTAATTCTGATTCTTGATTTTTCAAATAGGATGTTCACACAGAAAAATAATAGAAAGTTGGTTGAGTAGATGATAGTAGCCCTCACATCCAGTAGTAGGAATAACCTACTTCAGCATCTAATTAAGGTTCCTGCTCTTGCTTAGCATAAACATGATCATTGAAATCCAACCACTTTCTTAAATCCCTAAAGATTTTCAGCTTTCTAACTCTGGAGACCACATATTTGATAGCATATGTAATAGGTAGTGGCTTGAGGGTTGGTGAGAAAAGGGTGAGCACTAGGACGCCATCTAGCGGAGAGCATTCCGTAAGGCCACTTTCTGTTTGATGTCATGATAGTCTCCAAAGACACCAATCATATTAAGCAGCACTTCATCACTGCAAGTGAGCCACGCTTGGAGTGGAGAAACCTTTGCTCAGATATAGTGGACACATCACCTCAACATTGTCAGTTTTCTTTCTCTTTCAAATTAAACAGACAAGGTACTGCACTTCAAATAATATTTTCTTTATCTCTAGTTAAGTGCTTTCCAAAGATATTGCCTTCTGGGAGGTGCTAGAACCATCCAGGGGGGCTGCAAAAGCAGATACTTTCACTTTATCCTGGAATATGAGTTAAAATAAAGAAAGTTTTCATTGCCAGTAGGACTTTAAGTAATTTTCTCTTTGGTAAGGCAAATCAATTTGAAAACTTATGGTCTATATGGTCACCCTCAATCCTGGTATAAATACTTGGCCATTTTTAATCCATTTATAAATACAATGTAAGAGTTTTATAACCAGACAGAGAATTTTAAAAGGCCAGACAAAGATGTATTTTATGTTAACTTATTAGTGGATTTCTATAAACACCTATATTAAACATTTTAGCAAATGTGTTGACAATACCTTTTGAAGAAGTAAACAGGATACCTGTGATACAAAATTAATGGACATGGTTATATGTATGTGCGTGCATGCGTGCGTGTGTGTGTGTGTGTATCCTACTATTTAAAGGTTTATAATGAAAAATATATGGATTCTGTACCAGGGCTACCTTTCCAAAACAAACACATTCTTTGTTATGGTACAGTAACTATTTCAGCTTCAGTCCTGCTGAGCTCCCAACTCTGAAGTAATTAAGCAGGAAGCAGACTGCACACCTTCTTTTATGCAGCCCAGTGGGAAGAATCAGCTCATCACGTGGCACAAGTACAGCAGGAGACCCTGCAGACATGAGAGTCTTCTCTTTGAAATCCTTCCTTAAATAACCTTCTTTTTTGGTGCCAACACTATACTTTACTCTTTTATCTTAATTCTATTTTTATATTCTGACTCTGAGCAATGCCACAATTCAGAGAAGAACTTCCCCAGAGGCTTTACCCAGCTGTGAGTCTCTACAGAAACAGATTGTAGCGTCTTTGCCCCCGGGAATTGATGCTAGATTTGAACAGCCAACCATTCAGTTAGCTGCCAAGTACTTAATCACTGCTCCACTAGGAAATGAAAAAGACTCCCTTTTCTATTCATGCAGATTGAGTCATTAAAATGATCTGAAATAAACTGGAGTGATAGGAAGAGCGCAAGGCAGAAGCAACCTTCACATGTTGCACCCCGAAAGCTGCAAATTAGAAATCATTTGGGTTCTTTCCTGCAGCACTGGGTTTTCTCCATAGGAAGTTCTTATCTACTGCAGTGGAAGATTGGGTTAAGTAAGGGTAAACAAACATTGCAGATAACAGGCTTTCAGACTCTGCAATGAAAGAAAATTTCACTTCTCAGCATGAGAAACTGTTAACAAGGGGAGTTTGGTCAACCAAGAATTTCTGAAAAAGAGAAACAAACGGGAGAATATATTTCAAGCTTCTACCTGTGCTTATTGTTGCATTAATTTACCTGAACATTTAATAGTCAAACAAATGAAAATTATTTATCAATAATCCTTTAGAGATCTAATGGTTAAAGGTTGTTAATAAATATTTCTATTACATTGATTTTAAGTATGCTTTACCTTTTCTTTTATACACAGAAGATTTTTGTACAAATGGAATGCAAACAATTGAATTTAAAAGTATTGGTGAACCAAAATGGACTGATATTGGCTATTTCAAATCAGAAAATCATATGACTTAGTATGGTGGAAATGACAGATTCAGGAAGAATAGTATTGTACTCTTGGTCAAAAGGAGTATTTCAAGATCTATTTTTCAGTACAGTTCTCTCTTTGATAGGATTATATTGATCTGCATTTAAGGGAATTCAACCCATACAGCTATGCACCAAGCTATGCACCAACTACCTAAGCTCATGTTGAAAAATTTGAAGAATTCCAACAACATCTATCTGCCTCAAATAAAAAAAAAAGCTATCAAAATGCAATGACAATTACTGGAAATTTGTATGCAAACTGGGAAACAAAGGAGGAACAGTGATTGGAAAATATTGAGTTAGAAAGCAAAAAGAAGAAAATGCTCAGCATATATTAAATTGAAAAAAATAAAGGAAAAATTTAAGCCTTAAACTGTAATATTGAAAGATATTATGGATAAAATATTGAACAATGCAGAAAGAACAAAAATAAAATAGAAAGTGTATACCATGTCACTGTACAAAAGAGAACTAGTCCACATCCCACCTTTTCAAAAGGTATCATATGAGCAAAACCAATGGTACTGAAACAAGGATTTGAAAGCATTAGCCCCAAACAAGATTCTACAAATAGATAGTCTACCAATTGAAATGTTTTAATAGACTGATAGGCACTGCAAACACTTACTTGTCTATGTCAGGGAATTTGGTAGGTAGCCTCTTGGCCAACTGACTGGAAGAAATCTCTATTTGTGCCCATTCTGAAGAAAAATGATGCAAAAAAATACTCAATTATAGAAAAAGATCATTAATGTCGTATGCAAGTATAATTTGTCAAGCCAGATCTTGATGATCATCGAGCAGCAGTTGAAATAGTCCATTGATAAGGAACTTCCAGAGCTGAGGGCTGACCTCAGAAGAGAGTGTGAAACAGGGGCTCTCATTGCTAAACTGGAACAAATCTTTGCTGAAAGCAGAGAGTGTAACACAAAGATGCTTACTTGTGTTTTTTGATTAGGCAAAAGCATCCCCTTTGTGAACCATAACAAACTACGGACAGTCTTGACCAGAATAATAATATCAGAAAAATATATTGTGCTCATCTAATCCTCAGTGGATGTATATTTTTTGGTCTCTAAGTTTTCCAGGTGCCTTGTCTCTGATGTGGATGCTAACTTGTAGATTGATAATGTGTTGAGTGGTTAAAAAACAAAAAAGTAGATCAAAAGAAGAAAGGTGAAATAATAATGCATATATGCATATTTTGCCTATAGGCAGACCATGGATGGAGAAGACTTGATTAAGTATGAATTATAGGAATAGTGCATAAATTTGTTTTAAAGAGAGCAAGAGTATAGGAATAAAAGAAAAAACAGCAACCACCAAAGAACAACTGGGGTCTAGAACCTGTCCAGAGGGCAAATCAGACCTATGTGGGTCAGAGGTCTTTTGAGCTGTTGGGGACAGTGTTTGGTAGAATGTCCTCTTACTACCTTGTGATCTTTTAGGATGGCAAGGTAGGGTTGAGATTGGTGTCTGGTACTGCTAAGAATGCTGTATTCTAATGATTTAAGTTTAGTATCTTAATGGAATAACCCTTGGTGACTCAAGTAGGAGGGGAAAGGACCCTTCTTGTGGATGCTATTGATGACTAGGTAGGGCTGGGAGTGAGGTCCAATACTGGTACCTTCCTAGGTGACCTAGGAGGGAGGGATGAAGAGGGCAGGTTGTGAAGAGTGACTTGGTATGCTAAACATGAGGCAGCGTTATAGGACAGCTGGTATATCGCCTACTCAGTGTGTACAGTTCCTAGGCTGGAAGTGGCCTCTGGATTCAGGGGTTTATTCACGTCCTTGTCTCACACTCAAACTCCCTGTCTTTTGCTTGGAAAACTGCTAGTGCAGTTTCTACTTGTACTGTTATGCTAAGGAACTGCTAAGGGACAGGTGTGTGTTAGCAGCTAGGAAAGCACGTGGGAGGTGCGGTGGGGTGGGACAGTTCAAGAATGCAGGGTTTTTCCTCAGGGGCAGAGGATTAGCCTTGCCCAGTGGGGCTGGAGTTCCCCTAGCCTGTGTGGAGAGTTAGCTTGTTCACTATGTATACCTGCTCCAGGCTGCCCTAGTGGCTTGGTAAGCTGTGCTATCCATCAGAGACCTATTGCTATAGTGAATTGAATGGGGCTCCCTGGCTTTGGCCAAGAGTCCAATCCTTTTTTGTTTCTATCAGCTCCAGGCTGTTCGTGCAGCTCAATTCGTCAGCCTTAGTACTAGAGCTTAAGAACACACACACACACACACACACACACACACACCTCAAGCCCCCATTCTTGGCAGAGATGGGAAGCTCCATTCCTCTGGTTATGTCTCAAGCCCGAAGCAAAGGGAAATCTATTCGCAAGAGCTACTGCTCTTTTATTTTAATAAATTTGCATCTGCTTATCATTAAATTGAGACTCACATTGTCTGGACCTATAGAATATTCTTTCCCATTGCCTCTCTATGCTTGTCTCTGTAGAGTCCCTCCCTTGGGTGTTACTGGGTCACCAAGTACTTCCCACTAAGCTGTTGCTAGGATTCTTGAAGGTGAACTAAAATAGCTCAGCAGAGAACTTCAGAATACATTTCCAGAAGGCAAAGTATAGTGCTATAGTGAAATGTATGAAAATCCAAAGTTTGAAAACTAAAATAAAGAACATAGTGTACCTCAAACTGAAAGAACTGACAAAAATTCAAGTTGCTATATTTATGGATTCTGTGGGGGGAAATATTGAATTATCCAGGAAGTGTTGGGATTCTTCAGAAGAGATATGCCTAGGTCTTTGGCTCCACATGGGAAAAATTCATGCTGGATCCTTGTTTCTGAAAGCAAGAAGACGTTTCAGATTTACCCTGGCACCCACAGGGACCCTCACCCCCATCTGCCTGCTGGGAAGCTACTCAGGAAAGTCACAGAAGACTCAGGGCTGGCAGCTCTGCTGTGCTACATTGTATAGCAGTCACTGGGAAAGAGCCCGATCAGAGCAAAACCTTTGGCCTTTTCAATTCTTCGGGGGAGGTGTGGTTGACAACCTTGGTCCATTCCTTTGGCTGAATTGAATTCACCAGGCCTAGCTGGGCTAATCCAGTGCAGCCCTCCTGGCTGAAAGCATGCACAATGGACAGCTCCCTCTTCTATACTGCCTAACAGAAGCATCAACTGAAGATATAAGGATAACATAGAATCCTTGTACCAAAAATAATTGCTTAACATTCAACTATTTCAAGTGGTAGCATATGATCATGAATCCCTGTTATTGATACAAGTCCAAGATACCCTGAAGGCCGGTGGTTCTCAACCTTCCTATTACAGCGACGCTTTAATACAGCTCCTCATATGGTGGTTGTACATGACTGCCACAGTGGTGACCCGTTGGTGTAGATGTATGTGGACGGACAAAGAGAGAAGCAGTGTCTTGGTTCCTCAGACCATTGGAAATATGGTCTTAGGCAACCTCTGTGGTTGTTCATCACCCAAAGGGGTCACGGCCCATAGTTTGAGAACTGCTGCTCTTGTGAAACACAAGACTAGAGGAAAGGGTGGTATAGCAACTGAAATGTTTCAAAAAGGGGGTAGAGTGCTGGAAGCGCAGGGCCAACTGTGTCAAGATATTTGGAAGAAGGTACCTGAACAAGTAACTGGAAGGAATCAACATGTGTGCCCATTTAAAAAAAAAAAAAAAAAGGTGACCAAAGCAATGTGAAAAGAATGGAACTGTTAGGGAGCTAGCTAGAGTCAGGGGCTAGAGTCTGCAAAGGCCCCCTAAAGGAGGTTGTCAGGGAATCAGACAAACATCAGACAGCTATAACGACCCCCCAAAACTGAGCATGCTCCTATTCAAAGCCCCTGAGCCAGGTGGAGGGTACACCTGGGTGGTCTATACTAGGCCCAGGCTCGTGTCATCCCCCAGGTGGGCTTAACTCAGCCAATGGGATAAACTAAAGCAATCCACCACATCTCCCCAGCCAGAGGTTTGAAATATCCTGTCTGTGGGAAGGCCATCCTCTTTTACTCTGATTCTGGTCTGAGGGTGAAGGTGTTCTCCCCTGTGTGAGCACACATGCACTCGTGCTGGGCCTCTTCAGAGCCCACAATCTTTGGACCCACCTGCTTTTAGCCTCTCTGGTTCTTGGGCTTTTGGTTTCCTGTGATCCTCTCACCACCACCCCAAGATCTGTGAGCATGGGTGCGGGTTGTCATACTTCCTGGGGATAGCGGGTAACTTTTGAGACAGGAAAACTTGAAAGTTGTCCTGCTCTTCATAAAAAATCCACTTGGATTATAAAATGAGCTTCAGCGTGAATTCTTTCATCATAAGAAGCCATGAACGGAAGTATTATCCACTCCAGAATCTTACATGTGGTGATGTCTGACTTGGACTGTATGCTAAGCCTGGTGTTTTGAGAGAATTTTCAGCATAACTGCTTTGGGCTTCTGGTCTCTGGGACAATTATGTTCCTGGTACAGTTTCACGGTGATATGTGTCTAGCCAAGGATCCCAACTCCCCTAGAATGGCTGGGTGTGCGCTGAGCCGATTGACATGTCTCTCATCCCCTTCAAAGGTTGTAGAAAAGCCACTTATAAGTAAGTGGTCAGCTTGGAAGACTATTGGAAGACCACTCCCAGCAATGGTCCTACCTTCTGAGGTCCAGATGAATTGCTCATGCCAGTAATTACCTCTGTGTGTCCTGTGAGATCACAGTCCACTAATGCCTTGCTTGCTATCTAGAAAATGGTCGAGGTCTCATTTACCGGCAGACATTGGTCCCCTCACCCTCTCCCTTCTATAGGGGTACCTATTTGTGGCTCAGATCCCACGGCATCACATCTAAATATGGTGTCTGCTGGGACTCCAGTTATGACTCTGGGCCACCAGGCTTTTCTAACTTCTGTGTTGTTGTGTTCTCTAGATGGGTAATGAAAAATTTGTCCCCAAAGGATTGTCACTACATTGCATCCTGCCAAATTGGCATAGATTTGACTCACAGACTCTAGAGAAGTGGAAGCCAATCCCTTTCTGCAGCACCATCTGGCCTCAGCACATTCCAGGTGATGGGGAATCCTGGCCAAAGAATGGCACACTTTCCCTTCCAACCCTGATTCAACTAGAATGTTTCTGTAAAGAGAGAAGTAAGTGAGTGGATTTTCCTTATATTAAAGCCATTTTCCTCTTGAGAAACAGTACAAACCTTTGTTGCAAGTGTATCAATGACCATTTAAGGGGTCCTGAAGCTGAAGGCACTTATACCACCCCACCCCCCCAGCCCAGACACACCACCCTGAACCTGTAGAAGCTGGGGTGGGGAAGGAGACAGGTGGTCCTGTCAAAGTTCTATCATAGAGACAGTTGGGGAGTTTGGTCCCCTGGAAATTCACAAACCTTTCAACCTAATTGAACTCAGACAGATTAAGAATAACCTCGGTGGTTTTGCAGACATTCCTGAACAGTACACAGAGACTATTTCATTTCACTCTACCCTACGACTTGGCTTGGAAGGCTGTAATGTTAATTCTGGGACAAACTATGACAGACTTTGAGAAAAAGCAAATGTGGAAGGGAGCTAGGAAGTTTGCAGAAGGTTTATGCATGATGAGAAGTATCCAATAGGAGAAAGAGTTGTGTCTCCAACTGATCCTAACTGGAATTATAACAAGTGCAATGGTGGTGGCCATGGAATCATTTTCTGGTGTGCATCACAGGTCAGGAAAAGGTCACCAACTATACCAAAATGATAGCTATTAACCAAGGACCTAGTAGCTAACAGCCCCATAAGTTTCTTAGAGTGGCTGAGAGAAGCCCTGAGGAATCATACCATAGTAGACATAGACTCGTATGAAGGGCAAGTCTTACTGAGGGACACATTCCTCATACAGGCCACAGCAGATATTTGGGGAAAGCTCCAGAATTTAGTGCAAAAGCCTGAAAGAGTTAGCCTAGAAGAGATGGTCACTAATACCCAAACAACTTCTTACAATAGGGACAAAAATGGGAAGCCCTGGCTCAGGAGGAGAGAAGGAAGAACAGTAAGCTTGTGTAGGGACTGGCTGTCATTGCTAACCAACATCTATCCATTGTCTCCCAGGCCACCTATTCAAGTATCAAGTCCTTCTTATAGATAAACTTGATGTCACGGCCCAGACTTGTAGCACCCTTAATCCAGCTACATTACTCCCTGACCATAGAGTCTAAGCCCCACTATTTCTGCTTTGAGCTACTGTCTATGAATAACCTGCCTTGGCCAGACCTTAAAAATAATAGCAGACTGTGTCTGGTTCTCTGAAAGTGGCAGATTTGTGACTGATGGAGAGGGAAGGGCCAGCTATGCCACTGTTTACCTTAACTAAGTCACTGAAGTCAATCAACTGTCCCTGGGAACATCAGGTCATTCGGCTGAATTTAACTAGCAGAGGGAAAGAAATGAACACTGTATACTGATTCTAAATCTGGGTTTTTAGTTCTCCATGCACACTCTTCAATCTGGTAGGAAAGAGGAGATCTAACCACCCAGAGAAGCCCCATTAAGTATGGGGGGGCCAAACCAGGACACTTTTAGAAGCTGTCAAAAAAGACCTGCTGAGCTGAGCCCTGGGAGTGCAGTGCTTGTGTGCAGGACTGCGGCTCACAGAATTGATGGTTCAAATCTAGCAGCAGCTCTCCAGGAGCAAAGCTGGGCTTCCTACTCTGACCAGGGTAGCGATGCAGAGGGAAAAAAACAAAAACAAAACATGCTGAAATGGAAGTAAGGCATTTTCAAGGGCACAAGAAGACTGACTTAAAAATTGCCCTGGGTGACTGAGTACCTGACAGGGCAGCTAGAGGGGCAGTTCTGGACACAAACTCCCCAACCCTCATACATGCTTTAGTTGCCCCAAACTACCTTCTTCCTCCAGACTGCTCTCCAGAAAAAGTGGAACCAGCTAAAACTCAGGAAGTCTGCCTTTGGTCTGATGACTGATGGGAGAAGAACAAAAATTCTATTGTCACAAAGGATACAGTGGAAAGTTATAAAAGCTTTCCAGGACACCCCCCATCTTACCTATAAATCCTTGTTGACCCTGCTCAATCAACAATTATAGGGGCAACTTAACCCCAACTGCTAGGTCAGCAACCTCTCACTGTCCCACCTGCCAGACCCAGCTCTGATTATTTTTATTTGTTTTTTTTGAGGGCTGCTTCACTGCCTTTGGTGGTCATGGGCGCTACCCAGCGCTGCTCCTGAGAGCAGCCTGGATTTGAACCGCCAAGCCCACAGGCTGCAGCCCTGCACTAAACCACTTATACCACCAGGGCTCAGTCCCACCCAGCTCTGATTATTAATTGATGATCACAGCTGCTTCTCTCATTTTCAATTGTGCCCCATCAGCAAATAGGGATTCCAAAGGCTTTACTCTCACACAGCGCTCCCTCCAGGTCATTGGAGGTGACTTCACTTTGAGGGAGCAGCTCTTCCTCAACCATAGTGTGAGTGTCTTTTCACCGGAGGGGCTCCTCTGACACCAGCTCTGACAATATTCTGCTTTTATTTTTGAGGTTTTTCAGTAACTGATGTTTTTTGTTTAGTCATTTTACTGGGAGGTTCATACAACTTTTATCATAGTCCATCCCTCCATCCATCCATTGTGTCAGCACATTTGTACATTTGTTGCCATAATCATTCCCAAAACATTTTCTTTTGAATTGAGTCCTGGGTATCAGCTCTTCTTTTTTTTTTCTCTCTTCCTCCTTCCCTCTCCCAAGCCCCTCCTTCATGAATGCTTGACAATTCATAATTTTTTTCCATGTCTTACACTGATTGATGTCCCATTCATCTAGGTTTCTGCTGTCCATCCCTCAGGGAGGGAGTAATATGTAGAAACTTCTGATTGATTTCCCCCTTCTACCCCACCTTCCCCTTACTCTCCTGGTATAGCTACTTACATTATTGGTCCTCATGGATTTTTCTTCCTGGATTTCCTGTGTTTCCATCTCAATCTGGACTCTGATAATGCTTTGACGGTGTCTATAAGGGTTTCTGTGACTATTTTCTTGGAAGCATTTATCTTCCTCTGTTCCTAATCTGGAAGTTTTATGGAAATTTGTTCACTTTGTGTGACCCTTCTGTCTTTTGAAACACCAGTAACACAGCTTCCAGCATCACACCATAGTGTGACAAACTGACAAAATGTGGGTTATTCTTTATATTGTGTAACTTGTAGAGATGATAGTCGTTTTCTTAATTTCTCTTTTCTCCAAGTTCTGTGAATGCTCATTTTTCTATATAGTACATATTTTTTCACAATAGGATATATGAATGTGAAAAGTTTCTTTATGGTATCAGTTTTTATTGTGTATTTGCTTATGCTTCGACCCAGAAATTCTCCTTAAATGAAATAATAGTTTTCTAATTCCAAGTTCATTTATTCAAAATTTCATTATATAAAAATATATAAATGAAGATATTTTCAGATCTGTAGTATTTTGTGCTCCAATATATTTGAACAAAAGTCATTGATGTTGTAATAGTTTTTGCAAGTATCCATTTAAATCACATAAAATAATCATATAAAACATTAACTATGAAGATAAGTTGGTTGAAAAAAAATTAACAGACAATTAGCATGGTTTTTGCAGAGTGGTAGAAACAGATGTGTGAAAGGAAACCTTAACCTTAGTATTCTAATGTATTGTTTTGCTAAAGGGAAACAAATATATTTTTTAATAGTGAACTTATGGGTTTTAGCTAGAGATGGTATTATTGTTGTTGTGAGGTGTCAGTGAGCTAACTCTGACCCATAGCCACCCAGTGCACAACACATCTCTGCATGGTCCTGTGCCATTCGCACAATTCTTCCTATGCCTGACATCACTAATACAGCCTTAGTGTCCGGCCACCTCATTATCTGCCTTCTTCATTTCCACTGCCTTCCACTTAATAAAACATGAGTCTCCAGGCACTTGTTGCTCCCCACAATATGTGAAAAGTGTTTAAAGTGAGGTGTGTCATCCTTGCTTCTAAGGAGCAATCTAGCCTTACTTCTCCCAATACTGATAGATTTTCCTTTCAGCAGTCCACAGTACTCTCGATATTCTGCTCTAGCACCACATTCAAATACATCTATTCTTCTTAGGTCTTCCTTATTTAGTGTCCCACTTTCACGTGTACATAATGCAGTGCGATATACCCTGATTTAGGTGTATTCAGGGTATATAGGTATTAGGTATAGTCAGGCTCACTTTAGTGTTAAAAGTAACAGCCTTGCTCATCAGTAATCTACATGCACCTTGTGCAGCACATTTCCCTAATGCAACACAACTTTTGGTTTCTTCAGTGGTGATACTATAGGAATTGCTTGTGGCTGCAAACAAGACAAAATCCTTGACAACTTCAACCTTTTCTCCACTATCTTGGTATGATCTGTTGGTCCAGTTGTGAGAGTTTTGCTCTTCTTCATATTGAGTTGTAATCTAGACTGAAAACTGCAATCACTGGTCTTCAACTGCAGGTGCTTCATGTCCTCATCATTTTTAGCAAGCAAGGCTACATCACCTGCATATTGTAGGTTTTTAATAAGCCTTCCTCCAACTTTAATGCTACCTTGTATTCATATAATCCATTTTTTTCTGATTAGTTTTTCAGCACAAATATTGGATACCTATAATGAGGGAATACAACCCTTTTACAAAACTTTCTTACTTTAAACCATGTTTCTTTTGCACAACTGCTCACTGGTCCATGTACATGTCTCAAATGAGCATAATTAAGTGTTCTGCAGTTCCCATTGTTCTTAAGCCCAGGCTTATTTTGCTATGATACATCCAGATGTAAACCTTCATTCAACTCCAACTAAAGCCATACAATGTTGTGGACATTGTGTTGGTACAGATAACAGAGGAATACACTAGGTAATGCAGTCACTGTGCTCAAGTCTACATAAATGTGGATAAATAAGGAAAATATGTGTGTAAGAAAAATGTGAGAAAATAACAGCAATAAAGAGAATCAAAATATAGTAAAATAGTAACATATCTTATTTGGTGGTTTATATTAGATTAACTCAGAAAATTATATATATATATATATATATACTGAAAATCGACTAAAATTTATATGTTGTTGTTAAGTATATTGAGGTGGTTCTGATATATAGCAACCATGTGCAAGAAAACAAAATATTGCCAAATCCTGTATTATGTTGACAATTATTCTTATATTTGAGCTCATTATTTCAGCTATGGTGTTAATCCAAAATGTGTATATCATATCAAAATAAGAACACTGTGTGCATACTACACAGAATGAGTGAGAAGTTATGGAAACTACAGAACAAGAAAAGCAAGCAGCTTAGCTTTAGTGAGTAGAACTACAATTCCAAAATATTTGCCTCTTTTGAGAAGACACAAGGACGAAATGTACTTCCAAAACTGTATAAAGCTGTGTGAACTCCGGGAGGACACAATCATTTTTGCTTTGTTCACTTTCCCCACTCCTAATTTGAAGTAGGTGGATTATGTGAACTACCATCCCTGAGAACTTTAATGGCACTAGAAATTCTGTTGTGAAAAGGACCACATGGTTGCTATTTTCATGGGATCTAAAACTGTTGAGGACAATAGACAATGAAGTGAATGATTTTCTGAGTAGTTATGTACGTATACTTGCCATAAGTATTGCCAGAAACTGATAATTGCAACAGATTAAATTTTGCTTATATTTGGAACCATTATATATATATGTATATACTTTGAGAAAAATGATAAGAATCTTATAGATAATCAAAATATCCTAGCTCCTATTTGACTAAACAAAACAGAAATGTGAAAATAGAACAGAAATCAAATTTGAGGTCTTATATGGCAGTATTTCAGAATTATTTCTCAAACTTTATTTTGTACTAAAATGATTGATATGGATTATTAAACATCCAGAGTTCAAATTCACTGCATTTAGGGTATGAATTCCAGAATCTAAATTCTTTTTTTTTTGTAATTGACAGATCATTTTGACTTGATCATTTTTTTCAATAATTTTATTGGGAGCTCTTTTAATATTCAATACATCCTTGTGTCAAGCATATTTGTACACATGTTGTCATCTTCATTTCTAAATATCTTCTACTTGAGCCCTTGGTATAAGCTTCTCCCCGCCCCCCTTTTTTAAATCATTTCATTGGGGGCCCATACAACTCCTGTCACGATCAACACATACATCAATTATATGCATGCTACATTTGCACACCTGCTGCCATTATCACCCCCGAAACATCCTCCCTCCACTTAGACCCCATTACCAGCTCCCCATATTTCCCCTTCCTCCCTCCCCACCTCCTCCATGAACCGATAATGATTTACATATTGTTATTATTTTTTCATATCATACTCGGCCTGCTGTGTTTCTTCACTCACTTCCCCACTGTCTGTACTCCAGAGAGATCATATGGAGAACCCTTCAGAATCTAAATTCTTATCAAAATCACTCCATGGCTATTTCTCAAACTATGCTCTTGTGGCCACACAAGAGGCAGATTAGACCCCATTAAAATTGAATCTGGTTGTCAGGACTGATTAAGATGTACATCATCAAATGATATGAAATGATTTATTACTCATATAATAAAGACATGGCTTCCCACGTTGGTTCATAAATGACTTGAAAGCAGTGACTGGAAACGGGCTTGGGATGCCTATGATGGTGAGGGGAGGCATCTGGAGAGCAAGGTCCCCAGTGCAAGCCTGAGCTTGCCTGGCTGAGTTTCCTACTGGCACTAAATGGTGCAGCACCCGGTTTTCTCATCAGCTCGTCAGGGTGTGGGCAAATTTGAGAAAGCTTAACAAATGGCTTTCTAATATGATGCATAAAAATGAATAAGACTTTATCACATGTCCTATAATGAACAGCCGTGGGATTCTGTAAAGTCCATTGACTCTAAAGTGAATTCTGATGCAGGACTTCTGAATCCTATGCAGTCATCTTTTTCTCTGGATAAATGTCGGCATGAAAGTGGCTGAAAAGTTTACCTGTACCTCAATTCATGGACCTTGTGGAGTGCATCTGGTTCTAGTTTCTGGACACTCATCTTATGTTTACATCCTGTCTTCATACAATCACAACTTCTTCACATGTATGTTTATATTTTTGAACAAAGTATTCTATTTTAATTCTACATGAGTTGTTAATGTATGATGGACAAATTTTTATATTCATAGAATTTGAGGAATGTATTGTCAAATCTCCCTAAGGTTTGAATATAAACAAAATTGCAGTGATAATATAGCAATATTTTTTGATTTTGCAATTTTATTACTTCACACTATTTGCCAATACATGAGGTAAATATAATTTCCTGAATCAGTAGAATCTGACTGAAGCATTTCTTCTCACTTTCTCTTAAAACAATTTTGGGTCTCTTGCTTATATTTTTATTTTCACTTACTATTATTTATGACTGTTATTGGTTAGTTATCATTGAGTTGACTCAGAACCATTATGATCATGTGAATAACAAATTAACATGGCCTATTATTTTATCATATTGTTGATTATTGTTATGATCAAAGTTATTACTGTGGTTGCTGTGCATTTTAATGCTTTTTAAGCTAGAGAACTCATTTTAAGGAAACATATCCCACAAATCCTGTTGTGATCCATAGTTTTCATTAACTAAATTTGAATAATTTAAAATAGCTTCAGTCACACATTTGCAGAAAAGTGACAGAATGGAAGCCAGAGTCAGAATAGAACATGATGAGTGACATGTTTGAAATCAAGTTAATCTTGGCTGAAATCAGAGCTTACAAATAACATTGTTGTGTATGTTTATTGACTATACAGGGACATTAAGCTAAGGAATCTAGAAAATTGTGAATGACAATGAGGAGAATGAGAATCATAGAACACTGAATTATATGCACAGACCAGTTTACAGACAAAAAGACCATCATTCAAACAGAATCAGGTGTACTTAGTGGTCTAAAATCAGAGAGGTGTGTTTAAGAGTTGTTACCTTTCAATATTCTTCAAGTTGTATGTGGAGTTCATAATCAGAGATGCTGAACTATACAAATAAAAATATGACTTCAGAATTGAAATAAAATGCATTAATATCCTGAGATATGCAGATTAAACACCTTGCTAACTGAAAGGCAAAAGACTTTGAAGTGGTTACTTGTTAATAATAAGGGATATAGCCTTTAGTATCCATTAAATTTCAATATAAATGCGGTTGAACCCCGGTGGCGTAAGTGGTTGAGTGCCGGACTGCAGCCCGCGGGCTTGACAGCTCAAATCCAGTGGCGACTCTCAGAAGCAGCGCTGGCAGCGCCCACAACCACCTGAGGCAGTACTGCCCACAAAAACAAAAACAAAATTAAAAAAAATCTCAATATAAATGATAATGCAAAGTCCCACAATTAGACCAATAGATATTTGATAACTATAGAACATATTAAAGTTATTAGGATTTAATTTTATTTAGATTAATAATAAAAACCCACAGAAGCAGCTCAAGAATCAAATGGATAATCCATTGGGTGAATCTGCTGCATAAGAAAACCTAAAGAGAAAATAAGTTATGTGGCGGTGCTTCTGGTCCAAACTAAGGGATCTAAAAATTCCTCCTGTGCATGTGAAAGCTGAACAATGAATAAGAAAGAATGCAGGATAATTGATGCATTGGCCTCTTGGTGTCGTGAAGAATATGGTAAGTATCATGAACTGCCAGAAGAACAAGCAAATCTATCTTGGAGGAAGTATGTTAGACTATCCCTTAGATGAAGGTGGTGCTGTTTTGTCTCCCAAGCTTTGGGCATACTCACAAGAGAGGTCAATCACCAGAAAAGGACGTGGTCAGGTAGAAAGTAAGGGAAAAAGAAGACCATCGATGAGGTGGATTGGCACAGTGGTTGCTACAAAGGACTCGTAAGTCAATAATTATTGCGAGGGTGGCACAGGATGAAGAAATACATTTCTGCTGTGCATATTAATGCTATAAGGCACAGCTTACTCAAAAGCACCTAACAAGCACGATGATCATAGTTAATTATCCACATGAGGAGATGACTCCTATCTACTTACTTATATAGAACAGTAAATATAAAGAAACAATCCCCAAGGTCAGGAGATCTTAGGGGAAGAAGAAATATTAAAAATTGTTATGTTACTAAGAGAGCATTCTTATTAGTTTATCTTATACTATCTTAGATGGTATTACTAGATGATGTATTTTTACTTATTTAGCTCTTGAAAGTACCTAAGAAGAATTAAGTTATATATTACTGGCATTGGTCTAATAAATGATTCATAAAAATGGTAACCTATACTTCCCTTTTATAATAAATGCAATATTTTTCTATGCAGCACATGCATATTGACAACTCTTTCGTTGCCACTAGTTCACTTGATCCCATGCTAGTAGCTAGTAGCATTTGAACACTCATTCTTTTCTTGACAATCTTTATACCAATTGACAAATATCTTTCTGAAGTAGGGACTGTCCTTGCTTATAATGTGTCAATACAAGCTGACCTCAAAATTTGGTGAAAAAATTTGAGTAATATATAAAAATGCATATAGCTTTATTTAATACAGTTAACTGTTCTTATAAAACTTGGAACAGTAAAGTGGGGATTGGTCATTGTTTACAAAATGAGACATCTCAGAACTGGGAACGGGTGAATTTCATTACCATCAAGGAAGTAGAGCAAAGAGTAGAGCAAATTATTTGGCAATTGCTATTCTTGCTTTCAATCCAGGAAACCAAACACTGACACCACAAGCGTAGTGGTGGAGTGGCAGTTTGAGAACTATCAAAGCAAAGGTCAATGGAATGAATAATAATGACTGAGTTAATAATGACTTCAGGCAGGGAGTTTATTTGCAAAGTGGAATTTCTCCATGGATTTAAGAATAAGGTGCTAAGCGTGCTAACTCATGGAACTATAGATGAAAAGTTTCAGCATGGGAATGACTTAAAGCAGAGTTAGTGGCTTGTGAGTATTTATTGCAATCCAGGCAGTTGGACCTATGGGCATGGCCGAGAAAAGGTTCTCTTGACTGAAGAGCTACATCCTGAGCATGTCTGTTCCTGAAATATGCTCTGTTAACTTCCTTAATAAACTCCTAAGTCATGAGAATTGTCTGTGTATTCTGTGACCCCAACAGATTAATAGAGAATGCTGTAGGCAGGTAGGCTGGTGTCGAGATTGGTAATAGGTTGGAGGTATGTCTGACTTCAACCTCATAATTACCAACCTTGGATTCATATGTTTGCTTCTCTTTTCCTCTTGTGAAGTCAGAGGAGGAGGATGCCACTACTGTGGCTATTTTATTTCCCACCAATGTTCCAGCTAATCTACACCATAAATTTAATATTTGTTCTTGCTTCAGTTTTAGTAGAACTTGAGAGGTGGAGGCAGAGTAAGGAGACAGGTTCAGTTAGAAATGAAAAGTACAGAAAGGTTTTATTATGGGAAAAGAACTCTTGGGAGGGAAGAGAGAGCAGAGAAAGGCACTGAAGCATTTTGAGCTTCTGGACAGGTGCTGCAACCTAACAAGTTAGGCGAGAGAAGCCGTGCCTGGTACTGGAGTGGTGGGAGACTTCTAGGGTATCAGGTATGAGCTAAAGGCACATGGGCTGATAAAGGGAAGGGATGTTTCTTATGTTGTGTTTGCAAGTTTTGTGTCTGGAGATGACCTGTGAGCAAATCATCTTGTTTTTCAAACGCTTCCTGGAATACTTGGGAGAAGGACTGTGCCTTGCCTGGAGAGATAAACACTGTGGAATGCAAGAGACTGGGGTCACACAATTCAGCAGGTTGTTCATCTCCTTCTTGTGAGGCTGGTGCAAAGGGGCTGCCTTGGTCGGGTCCCAGCTCAAACAGAATTGATGTTTCTCTGGTAGTGGAGTTTTTCGTATTGACATATTCTTTCTTAGAGCTTTGTATAGATCCCGCTCTGACAAGTTACAAGTCAGTAAGAGTCTATTCGGGGGCAATCTCTTTTTTAAAAAATACCAGTTGGTTTTTCATAATATGCTTTTCTTGAACATTTTGAGGACCCCCTCATATGTGACACTAGATAGTAGCTGGAAGGCATTGGATGAACAGTAAGGAAATAATCAATGATGGTGTTTTATTATGCACCCACCACAGATGAGAATAGAACATGTGGTCTTTAGTTAAAGGACATTTGTTTTCTACCAGCAAGGGAATGGGATTTAATCAAGAATCTGAGTATACAAAAATTCTTAAGTTTTTCCAACTAAATGTTCGCATCACAGATTACAGCTCTTCCTCTTTTTGTATAAGATCATAAGAGGTAATTTTTGAAATGTTATATTAAATCTTTACAGTTCTAAAATACGTAGAACTAGATTTAAATCCTTAAATCCTTAGCTTGATTTGCATAATACTTTTACCTGTTGTTCTAGAAAATGTGTCTTTTTAGAGGCTGTTATGAACCTCTTCAGCTTTCAAAGGCAGTGGAGAATTGACAGCTGGTTGCTCTGAGTCTATCATTTTATGTACAAAGCCTTGAAAAATGTACATAACAGCTTAATCAACAAAAGTTAAAATATTTATAATATTCATCCTTTTCATGTGCCACTACATATCTCACACAATCACTTTTCAAAATTAACCAAAAGTGAAAGTCTTCGTGATGACAACACCTTTGCCCGACAAAAGGAAAACCACCCTACTTACAATAAATCTTGTTGTCTTCATCTCATTTTAAAACTTGACTATCTAAAGTCACACTTGATAGTAACTATTTTAACATTGATCCCCATAAAGAAAACCTAAGACAAACACTACTGCAATACCGCTATTTTAAATGTACACATCCTGGGAACAAAAAGAGGACATATTGGTTCACTGTTATTGTTAAGTGAGAAAGATTGCTCAGTCTCTCAGACTGTCATTTAAAAAAAAAACTGCACAAATTGCATTTGAGGAGAATCTTATTGGGAAACAAAAGGAGATAGTTTTCCCATTAGCTCCTCTATCCTGTGGTGATAATGTTTTCCCAGAGAGAATTACTTTGATGTCTCACATATGATAGGAAGTGAGGAATCCTTGTGAATGAATCCCATACCATCACATCCAGCCGAAGACATTGAGAAATATTTGGGTATCTGTGGATTGGTGAAACTGATCTGCAACCAATCAGTTAGATCCTGTGTGGATTTGACTAACAACTAAGCTAAAAAAATAGAAATAGTTTTCAAATTGACAGTCAGCAAGCCTAATGCAGAGCTATAAAGTTTTTACTATTGTTAACTAAAATGTGCTGGTGAACAATCAGATAGGGACACAGAGATCATCCAAAATTGCATAAATAGTAATTTAACCTGGCGTCCAGGCCAATCTCGGGTTTCTGACCTCTGTGTTGCTGTGAATTGCTGTCCAAACCGCTCTGTTGCAGAGCTACCCCAGGTACTACAAAATGAATCACGACTGCGACCCACACCACCCTCACAACTGTTCAGATGTTTAAGCCCATTATTGCTCCCACTGTTCCAATTCATCTCGAGGAAAGTTTTGTTCTGTTTTGCTGCCCTTGACTTTATTAGGCACTAAGGTTTTTTGATTCTACACATTCATCTCTTCTGACAACATGCCCAATGCATATAAGTAGAAATGACAGCTCGCTAGATTAGGGACAAAGGGGTTGTCTTCCCCAAATACCCATACTGAACAAAAATGAACTGTATGTGGGGTTGAAATGAAATCAGGTACACCAATTAAATTCCTGTGGGAATATCCAAACTGAACATGCTCAGACACAAGCCCATTAGGCATCACACAGGTGTACCTAATATCAGCCAAGAGGATCAGTCAATACCTTCAAACACACCTCTCCAGCCAGAGGAGTTGAATACACATGCCACAGGGCACCGGCCTCTCTTATACTCTCCTCTTGTTCAGCTGCACTCAAGGGGAGGAAGGGAGTCTTTTCCACACATGCCCAGGGCCTGATGGGGCCCATGCTCTCCTGGCCCTTTGGTATTTAATGGTGCTGCAAGTGCGGGTTTTGTGCTCCGGTTCCTGCATTCTTTCCACATGGCTTTTCTAGCCTAGTTGCAAACTCTGTGGGTATTCTGAGCAGACTGGCATGCTTTCCAGAAATAGGATGTGCCTTTTGAGACTATATGACCTGAAACTTTCCCTTTCTTTCATAAAAAAACTCACTTGGATTACAAAAGTGCTTCTGTAACATACATTCTTTCAGTACCACGCAACAAGAACCGAGGTACCCAATCCAGGAACCTAACAGAAATATTCCCATCCTTGCCTCTGAGGAGTCTTCTGGTTGTACTTCTTCAAAGATGTGTTTCTTCTAACAGTCCATGCACTACTTTCAATATTCTTAACCAACATAATTCAAATGCATTCAATCTTATTTGGTCTTTATTAATCAATGCCCAGCATCACATGCATAAAAGAGAGTGTTTATTAAAAAGTACCAAGGATTGATCCAGGTGAACATTGGTCCTCAAAGTAACAAGCTTGCTTTTCAACATTTTAAAGAGGTCTTGTGGCAAATTTACTCAAGGCAATTCATCCTTTATTTCCTGCTTCCAAGGGCATTGATTGTGGATGTAAGTAAGAGAAAATTTTTGACAGCTTCAATTTTTTTCTTCATTTATCATGATGTTGACATTTCTTTTACATTGGGTTGTAATCTACACTGAAGGCTTGATCTTAATCAGCAAGTACTTCAAGTCCTCCTCATTCTCAGCAAGCAAGATTATATCATCTGTATATCACAGATTGTTCACAAACCTCCCTTCAATGCTGAATTCTTCTTTAAACAATTCTGCTTCTCTGATTATTTGCTCAGTATGCAGTTTGAATAAATATATTGAGATGATGGTACCCTGATGCACATTCTTCCAGATTTTAAACCAGGTAGTATCCCCCTCACCCCCACACACAACTCTCTGTGTTTCATGTACAAGTTTCTCATGAGCACGCTGCAGGGTTCTGGGACTCTCCCAATCCTCAAGGTTTTCCAAGAGTGTATCATGGTCCACACAATCATATGTCATTGCAATTTGATCTGTGGAATGAGCTTATTCTTTTTGGGGTGGGGGGCATCACTGCCCTCTGGTGGGAGTAGGAGGCCCAGCCTTGATTCTGGAGAACTGCTGCTGGATTTGAACTGCCAACCCTGTGGGCCGCAGTCCCGCACACAACCACTACGCCACTGGGGCTCAGCCCGGAATGAGCTTATTATCCACAACACTGTACTGCCTCTCTCAGGTACCACATAAAGCATATGTTTTAGTTTGTTTGTTTTGATGGTCAGGATTGAAATGGAAGAGACTGGATCTTTAATTATGGATTATGCCTTAATATATAAAAACAAAAATCCTTACAACAGGGACAAAAAGCAATGCAAGGAAAATGATATGTTTGGAATTTTCAGGAATTTCATTTTACTTGGATCCCCAGTTAATGTTCATGGAAACAGTACTCAACAAATCAAAAGACCAAAAGAATGAAAGAAAAAAGGAAAGAAAGAAAAAAACATAGAATATTGACCCAAACTGCTCCAGCAGACCACTCTAAATTATTAAGAAGCAAAGAGGTCACTTTGCGAACTAAGACACTGACTCAGCTATTGTATTCTCATTTACCCCATACACAAGTAAACGCTGGCCAATGAATAAAGGAAACCAAAGAAAGGTAGATGCACATGACTTATGGTCATGAAGAAAACGGAATGGACTAGTATTGGCCATTATTATTTTGGACAATCTTATGGTTACTTTGCCACAAATGATGAAAACAAAGAGAGATGGCACCACATTAATCATCAATAGGCAATTTTTAAGATCTTTCTTGAAGTGTTGTGCTTTTTCTCTGATTAAATGCTGAGAAGTCATGTCTCACTTCCTTTGGCAATAGTAGGAGGAAAGGAATCAGACTTCTAACGAGCCCAATGTTTATTTACATGAGGTAAAAGTCAGACATGTCTCAATATTCCATCATGGTTTGCCCTACTCTGACATGAATTATTCCTTCTATGGCACTCTTTCTCTGCTGGATTCTAAAATCTATGACAATTGTCATATAAATCCCACAGATAGTACTTTTAATAGTTATTTTTTTCTTTTAATAGATAAATGTGATAGTTATGGATTGTGTCAACTCAATAGTCCTGGGTAAGGGTAGGATGAAACCCACCTACCAATTGGATCGCAGCCAGATAATGCCACCTTGAGGGGTGTGGCATTTTGCATAAGAGAGAAACAAGGAAGAGTTTAATTTTCTTTGGCCCATCATCTTCTATTGAAGTTGGATCTTATACCTGGTTTCTAGATCTGTTTTGTTTCTTGCTGATGATACAGAAGTCCATTGACTACCTGTGATAGATACATTCAGCTAACTTCAAATCCACATACCTATACATCCACTATCCTGGATACCGACAGACTCTACTTTGTCATACTGCATTGCTGTATTGAGCAGATAAAGTCAAATAATTATCATAAAATGTGCAAAGATTAGAATTAGAAAAACCAAAAGGAGAACTTGTTCAGCATATCTTAAACTGAAAGAACTGAAGAAAACTGTAAGACTAAGTTTCAATATTGAAAGATTCTTTGGGCAACATCTTGAACTATGCAGGAAGCATTTTAAAAAAGAAAAGTAGTCATTGAACCAAAAAGAGCTACTACACATTAAACCTGTTCAAGAGTTAGCACATGGTCAAGAACCAATGGTACCAATATGAGAATTTCAAGCTGCACTGGAAACAGCGAAAAACAAGGTTATATTTACCTTTATTGACAGCATGTATCATAACAAAATCTGGACAGACATGAGAAGAATGGGAAGTCTAAAACACTACATTATGCTTGTGTGGAATTTATAAATGGATCAGGTGACAGTTGTGTGAACAGAGCAAATTAATTATGCATGGCTTAAAATAAGGAAAGATGTGTGAGGGTTGTATTATTTCACAATATTCATTCAAGCTAAATTCTGAGAAAATTATCAGAAAACCTGGATTATCTTAAAGAGAATGCAGCATGAAGATTGGGGAAAGCTTATTAACCAGACTGCTGCCTTCCAAATAGATTACAACTTGATGTAAAGCAGATCAAAATCCTCACAACTTGGACAATGGGCAAGATGGTGGTATTTGAAGTACAGATTTAAGTTTTAAAGATTTTCTTCTTGCTAGGAACCACAATCAATTTTCATAAAAGCAGGAATCAAGAGGCCAAATGATGTTGCATTGGGTAAATCTGCTTGGCCAATCTTCTTTGCAGTGTTGAAAAAAAAATGACAATCTGAGGACTCACCTAAGCTATGGTGTTTTCAATAGCCTCCTATGCTTGTGAAAGTTGGACAGTAAATAAGGGCCAAATAATGTGTTTGAACTGTATTACTGATGAGGAATATGAAAAATACTTAGGACCGCCAAAAAGAAAAAAAAAATCTACCTTGGAAGAAGTGCAGCCAGAGTTCTCTCATTGTTATAAGTCAATGCTGATTCATAGTGACCCCCTTTGCTTTTCAGAGACTGTAGCTGTCTAAGAGAATAGAAAGCCAAGTCTTCCTCTGATGGAACTTCTGGTGGTTTTGAACTGCTAACCATGAAGATCGCAGCTCAATAAATAATCACTTCACCACCATAGCTCCTTAGAGGCAAGATAGCAAGACTTTGGCTTATAAACTTTGATCATGATGTCAGGAGAGGTTGGGCCCTGGAGAAGGACTACATACTTGGCAAAGTGGAAAGGCAATGGAAGAGAGAGGCTCTAAAAATAATGGATTGACACAATGCTTACAATAATGCCTCAATTATCAGAACAATTATGAGGATGGTGCCAATTTGAGTAGTGTTTCTTCTGTTGTACCTCAATCAGTATAGATGGGAACTGACTTGATGCACCTAACAAAACAAGGAATCAATGTAATACTATTTGAAATATTGCAACAAACTGATGAAGCATTGGAATTACTTAATTATCTATGCCACGGATTTTGGAAGACAGCTACTTGGCTAACTGACTGGAAGAGATCCATATTTGGACCCATTCAAAAGAAAGGGTCCAACCAAATATACAAATTATAGAAAATATCATTTATCTAACATGAAGTCAAACTTTTGCTGAAGATCATCCAACAATTATTACAGCAGTGCATTGAGAGGAGCTACCAGAACTTCAGAAGATGTGCTACAAGGGCTGTTATTTCTGATGTCAGATTTATCTTGGTTTAAATAGAGAGCACCGGAAATATGCTCATTGGTGCTTTGTTGACTATGCAAAGCCATTTGACCATAACACACTATAGACAGACTTGAGATGAATGGTACTTTGAGAATACTTGTGTTCATTCAGAACCTGTAAAAAGCTCAGGAGGCAGTTGTAAGACTAGAACAAAGGAATATTGCATGGTTTAAAATGAGGAAAGTGTGTGTCAGAGTTGTATTCTTTCCCCATGCTTGTTCTTTCTATATGATGAGCAAATAATCAGAGGAGATGGATCCTATGAAGAAGAATACGGTATCAAGATTAGAGGAAACTTCTTAACAACCATCAATAGGCAGATGGTGCAGCGTTGCTTGATGAAACTTGGGGAGAACTTGAAGCACTTGCTGATGAAGATCAAGGATGGAAGTATTGGGCATATATTACAATTCGCTGTAAAGAAAATAAAACTTTCTTACAACTGCATAAAGAGCCAGCATGAAAAATAGAGAAAAGATGGACAATGCCAAGGACTTCTGTTGGTGTAGAAAGCGGGCTTCCTGCTTCCTTAAGGAGGAAACTCACAGGGACTGTTCTAGCCTGTCTCACCAGGGTTCCCATGAGCTCAAATTGGCTCATGGACAGTGAGGTATTTCTGGAAAGTCAAAACCTAGAACATGTTCAGTGTACATTTATTTGAAAGAACTGAAGATGATCTCAAACTTTGAATTGTAACATTGAAAAAATTTATGAGTAAAATATTGGATAATGCAGGATATATGAAAAGATTAAAGGAATATATGGAGTCACTATAAAATAATATTGATCAACATTTAACTAGCTCAAGGGGTAGCATGGTCAAGGTCTAATGGCATTGGAAGATGTCAAAGTATACTGAAGGCATTATCTTCAAACTATGCTACAAGAAGTTATATAATACAGATTGAAATGTTTCACCTAACTTTTGAGGCCTAGAAGTACCGACACACCTTTGCCAAGAGATGTGGAAGATTGCTCTCTGACCAATTAACTGACAAGAAAAGAGCATGTTTCAGAGAAAGGTAGCCCAACATGCTACAGAAATTGATCAAGCAATGTTATTAATATTACATGCTAACAAAGTTTTGCTAAGAATATTTTAAATTATATATACATATGGCTTTTACAAAAATTCAAGCAGAAGAAACTATGGAATGATGTATATCATTGTTGATGTCAGATAGAAAGTTGAAAATAGAGAATAGCAGAAAGGTGTTTACTTGTTCTTGATTTACTATAGGAAGGTATTTGACTTTGTGGATCATAATAAACTATGCACAATCTTGAGAAGAATGGTAATTCCAGAACACTTCATTTTGAGCATATGAAACTTGTACACTGATCTAAAAGTAGCTGTGGGAGCAGAACAAAGGAATAGTGCATATCTTTAATCAAGATTGTATACTCTTGTCATACTTGTTTAATCTGTAGGCTGAGAAAATAATCATAGCTGAGTTTTATGAAGAAAAATGAGACATACTTCAGTCAAAAAGTCTAATGCAAAGAGAAAAAGGGAAAAAACAACCAGAAGATGACATAGTGTCATTTGTTTCAACTTTGTGCTATCCCCCAAATTCCTATGAGAAATTATGAGTTAATTATGTAACTCTTGAAAGTGTTAATAGACCTAAAATATTATCAGAACAATTGCTGTAAGTACAGCAGCAGCAGAAAGGGGCTTTTCACACATTGACACAATATTTTCAGAGAAGAGAAGTCACTTGTTTCTAATATATCAAACACAATGACTATTATCTAATTGGCCTACCTCTGAAGGAAGGGGATCCTACTCCTATAGTGAAAAAATGGTGTGCTATTCTATGTTGACCTGAGAAACAAATTCACAGACACTCCTATGTATGTAAGCGAGAACTTTGCATCAAAGACTAATTGTACATTAAGAAAGTATCAAGCGCAGACGAGATCAAGTCCATAAATCTGATATTAACCCATATGTTGATACTAGTCCATAAATTCCTCTTTAGACTCATGCAGACATGCAACGACATGGAATTAAGGAAGATCACAGACAAGTGGGTGGAAAGTTTTGTTGATGCAGTGGTGGTGGAGCAGCTCAGCACTGGCATGACTATGCTATGGGTCTATCATCAGAACTCCATGTGTCTTGTCAACAGAAATGTTGCACAGGGACTCTGGTAATGTCTTGCCTCCAGGGAGCTATTTATCTCTGTGGCAGCTCCAAAAGAGGTCATAAAACTGCAACCTGATTGACAGGGTAATTCTCACCCCTTCAATCTTAATAGTCTCAAATTGCCACCAGGTTATGTAACTACCACAGACGGTTAAGGATAAATCACATGGCCAATGAAGCCCAGATAAAAGTAAAGGCCCTTGCAAGTGAGGACTCCAGAAACATTGTGGAAATATCATTACCAGTTTGATTAAACAGTTTGATTTTGTAAAAAAAAAACCAAAGGCATTACTTAATATTTTTCATGAATATTTTAAAACTCTTATAATCGTGCTTTTAGCCTCTTTTATTCCTCTTATTTAATTATTGACTGTATAAAATTTTAAAAACTTTGTTTGGTACATCAGCTTATTATACTGAAAAAGGTCATTAAAGTAGGCAACCAGAGGAAAAGTTGTTTTAATTCCACCACCCCACCTATTGCTTTTGTTACATTGATCAAGGTAGACAAGTTCATTCTTATCTTTCAAGGGCAAGAACTATTTTTTCTGTTGCCTGGAAGACTAAGAGAGCAAAATAACAACGAAGCATCACAATTTCTAACAGTATCTGTTTAGTAAATAGAATAAATATGATTCTACTAGGCTGAGCCCTGGTGGCATAGTGGTTGTGTGTGGGACTGTGGCCCGCAGGATTGATGGTTCAAATCCAGCAGCAGCTCTCCAGGAGCAAGCCTGGGCTTCCTATTCCAACCAGAACAGTGCTGTCACACACACAAAAATGGTTCTACCCAAGTTATATTACTCGATGTATTGTTATCAGTCACTGATTAGCATTCCCTAATATACATTATTTCAGATGTAAACGCTAAGCATATATATATGGGAAATTCTGAGAAGGTATACATTTTTTTAACATTCAGTGAGGAGGACTTTTTGCTAAGTGAAAAGTCTTCATAGAAGAATTTGAGATTATTGGGTATGTGCTTTGTGCATGCCACTTTAATCTCTGCCTTTGTTTACACATGGGTGGGTGGTGGGAGAGATGTGCAGAAAATTCAGGAAGTTTAATACAGAAATAATTGATGTCCGTGCAAACTTTAAATGACAAGGTTCGACTGCCCAGTGAACATTTTTTCTTTTTTAGAGTTAAGACAGTCATGCTAACTATGCTATTAAAGAATGCATATGTGTCTCATACAAAAACCTGTGGTTATGAGATTCAGATAAGCAACCTATTTGGATTCTCAGCAGTCTGTTAGATTGGAAAAGGAACCTCCTGGGATGTCTGTCAACAGAAAATAACTCCTCTGTCAGTAGAGAAGTTAATTAATGATTGATTGACCAGATGAAATGCAACTGTAGATACATAGTTCACCTGAGCTGAACAGTCACTTGAGAACCCTCATTTCACTTTCCTAGAAAATGGAGGAATTAGTATTCTGACTGTTTACTTTATTGTTGCTTTAACTATAGATTGAGATAGTGAGTAATGATGTCTTTTTATGGTATCTCTCTTTTAAGACCAGAAAACTTAATATTCTTTCATGGTACAGTATTCCAGATGATAGCAGCTTGTAAAAAATTTTCAAATCAAAGCACCCAACTACTGTCTTAATGAATTTATTTGAAAGAACTACATAAATATCTTAAATTATATTAATTTTATTTTTGCACCATTACTGGCTTTTCAGAGCCTTTTCAACTATCTTTTGACACCTTTTGGAAATATGAATTTAAAAAATCTCACTTGTAGGCTATCCTTAATTGTTTAAAACTTATGTGTATATAAATAAGATTACAACAAAACCAATTGTCTAGTTAGTTTGATATTTAACAGTAGCTATTTTCCCAGTCTGTTGCTTCTATGATTTCACATGATAGTGAATTTTATAAACAAGAAATAGTAAGGAATCCATCTAGAGCTAGATATCAATTGTTTAGCTGTCTTGGGGATATATCTATAAATGAACAATAAGCACTTTTTCTAAGAGTTTATAGCAAATATTTACATATTAAGTACTATTGCTGTGATTGAAGACAAAACAGCATAGGAAAAGGAAATTTGAGAAAATATCTCTTCACCATCATTGTTAGGAGATAAATTAGCAAGTGATTCCCTATCTCTTTCTAAGAAAGCATTGGACAATGCTTGAAATCTTTTTACAAAGCTAGACACCTGCCAGGTTTCAGTTTTGGGGATTAGTCACAGAGATAAATTTTTCAATTAAATGACTTTTTTAGTATAAGACTTATTTTTTTCTTGAGAAATACGTTCATATCAGGGGTTTTAAATTTTGCAAAATTGTGTCATCCAGATGTTTTTTTGGCTTATTGTTATATTCATACAAAGAAAACGTGGGAATGTAGAATTATAAAAATGTGACTGTATTATAAGATCAATTTTTAAAGGATTATATCTTTATAGCAATTTCATATACACTGTGCACAAGCGTGCAAGTGTACGCTTGTACACACAGACACACATACATTCTGGTATTGAAACTTCTGTTGTTTACTCATTTACAAAAAATAGATTGTCGCTTATATTCATGGATCAAATTTTATCTTAAATTTGAAAATGCATGATAATGGACATTAAAATAGAATTTCTTTTCTTCATTTTTTGAATGATTCTGAATGGTAGTGCCTAGAAAGAGGAATATGAACATATAATATTGAGTTTGGGAAAAGCTTGACTTTCTTTTAAAATTGACTCCACATATTCAAGATATTGAATTTCTCTTTTTTGATTATGGAAGTCAGAATAACATCTAAGTTGAAAATACAGTCACTAGTTCTCAGGAAAATAACAATAGAGCATTCAAGTCTATAAAATTGTCTTCTTATATGTATTTGTACTTGTTCCATATTTCTCTAATAAGTTTGAAAATGATAGCTTTTTAAAGGAAATGTATAGGACAGCATCCTTCAATGCACATTCTCTAAAATTTGAGGATGTAAAATGATAATATAAAACAATTAAATTTGTTCCAGGAGGATAAAGTATAGCCCAGTTTCTAGTATTTTTTTTCCTTTTTGTTGTAGCATAAACAACTGGCAATTTTATATCAGTTTAATGATATAAAATGCAGATAAAAATCTGACTGACATTCAATATGTTGCTAAAAGCTAATGATAGTATAATATGTAAAAAATAATGTGTGAAAATAACCTTGAAAAATGTGACACAAGTTGGTACTTGGTCTAATAGTTTCACCGGAAACACTGGAGTTTAACACAATCTCTTCATTCTCTTGGCTTCATCTTAGTTTCATGATGACTAACAGTGTCGCTTACCTTTTTTTAAATAATTTTATTGGGGGCTCATTTAACTCTTAGCAACTCAACTCATTCAACATATATCAATTGTATGCGGACCGCATTTGCACATTTGTTATCATCATCATTCTCAAAACATCCTCCTTCTACGTAGGGCCCTGGTACCAGCTCCCTGTATTTTCCCTCCCTCCCCACATCCCTCCCCCAGGAGCCCTTAATAATTTACAAATTATCATAATTTTGTCATATCTTACACTGCCCAATCTGTCCCTTCACCCACTTCCCTGTTGTCCATACCCCAGGGAGGAGGGTATGTGTAGAGCCTTGCTACTCCACCATTTGCAACAATTCTTGGTTTTGAACAGTGCTTTACATCACCCTCATCTTTAGGCAAATGACACTCCCAGCTTGGTGGGGAGTGCACCGGAACATTTCCCAGGTCAATAGATTGCGTGACATCATCAAACATTGACAAATATAACCTCATTTATGTTTTCTCGTTACTTTAGTGTAAAAACACGGTTGTTGGAGTTGAAGCCTCACCCTTGCTGCTTTTTTTAAAATTATAGCTTAAGAGAATATTATATCTATCACCATTAGATCTGTTTCTATTTTTATTCCTGTCTTTGCTGCCATATCCTCTTTTTAAAAAAAATCATTTTATTGGAGACTCCCACAACTCTTATCCCAATCCATACATAAGTGCATTGGGTCAACACATTTGTACACTTGTCGTCATCATCATTCTCAAAAAATTTGCTCTCTACTGAAGTCCTTGGTGTCAGCTCCTCATTCCCCCCCCTCATGAACACTTGATAACTTATAAATTATTATTATTTTGTCAGATCTTACACTGTCTGATGTCTTCCTTCACCCACTTTTCTGTTGTCCATCCCGCAGGGTGGAGGCTGTATGTTGATCCTTGTAATCGCTTTCCCCTTTTTATTCCACCTTCCCTCTACTCTCCTAGTATCTCGACTCTCACCACTGGTCCTGAAGGGATCATCTGTCCTGGATTCCCTGTGTTTCCTGTTCCTATCTGTACCAGTATACATCCTCTGGTCTAGTCATTTATGTAAGGTACAATTCTTGGCTAGTCCTTATATATGCAGGTCTTGACATCAGCACTTTATCTGTATTGTCTTCATGAGGCCATTAAAGTGTTCCTTTTATTATCTCAAAATTGCAGCTGAGCTTAATTGTGGCCCCAAAAAGTTAACTAATTTACCCATTAGGGTGAAATTGTCATTTGGGGAAAAGTAACTCACTTGGTATTGGGAGAGTACAAGACAGATAGTAGCATACATTATATATATGTTATCAGGATGAGTGTTCAAAAATTAATCTTCTTCAGATGTTATCCAGTAGACACAGTAAATAGGTGTAGTAAATTTATATAACACAGTGTGCTAGAAAAATAATCATTAGTTGAGCCTATCTTATGCAAGACTACTGTTTGTCAGTGAGTCAATTCAGACTAATGAATCAGGACAGAAATAAAACACGTGCAAATAGACTACTGATTTTCAAAAATGGTGCAATAAGCATTAAATGGGAAATGAATGCCCTTTTAATAATTGATGCTGGAGACACTAAGTACCAATCTGCAGAAGAATGCAGCATGCCCCAGTACTTCACCCCATGCATGAAAACCGACTCAAGCTGGATCAAAACCCTGAATGTAAAAGTGAAAGCTATCAGTACCATCAAAAAGAAAATTGGACGACTCTAAGCCCCCTAGAACAGGGCATACACAGGCTGTCAGACAGAACAAAGGAAGCACACACCATGGAAGGTAAAAACAGATTAATTGAATAGGAACCGATTTCAAGGATCTACATAGAACCTCCTTCTTGGAGTACAGACATCGGGGAAGTGGGTGAAGGAAGACATTAAATAGTGTACAATGTGACATTATTATTATTATTCATGAGGAAGGGGGCAGCAGGGACAGATGGGAACTATGGGGAGCTTTCTACTCACGGGCTTGAGTAGAAAGAAAATGCTTTGAGATTGATGGTGGCTACAAATGTACACAGGTGTTTTGCATACAATGGCTTTCTGTATGGATTGCGATGAGTTGTATAAACCTCCAAGAAGATGATTTAAAAACTGGAAAAAATGAAAAAAAATGAAAAATGTAATCAAATAATAAAGTAAAACACATATATACAAAGACAGACTTCAATAAAAGAGTAAAGCAAGAGCCCAGGGTTTGGGAAAAGATATTTAGAAAGCATAAAGTGAGAAGAAAAAAACAAATAACAACTTGATAAGGTGGGCAAAGGACCTAAGCAGACATACACTCAAGTGGCTACTAAACACATAAGCAAATGCTCTCATTCACTAGTCATCCGGTAAATGCAAGTCAAAACAACCATGCGACAGCATCTAACACCCATAACGAACGTCCAATTTAATAAATCTGAGAGCAAAATATGCTGTTGAACATGTGGAAGACATTGGGATTCTTTTTTTGTTGTTGTTTGCTTGTTTTTTGGGCATCACTGCTCTCCGGTGGTGGGAGTAGGAGACCCAGTCCCACTGCTGGAATTGAACCTTCGTCCCAGTGGGCCGCAGTCCCGCGCACAACCACTACACCACCGGGGCTCAGCCCGACATTGGGATTCTTATACACTGCTAGTGGACTTGTAAATACATACACCCGTTGTGGAAAGCAATATGGCAATTCCTAAAACAGATGACAATAGAAATGTTATATGATCCAGCAATAGTATTACTACACATGTACCAGGGGTTTTTAACATTTGTTTCCAAATAAGCCGTCATCTAAGTCAGATGTCGACAAAGTCTACATTGAAGAAGCACACCAGCATCTGTGTCTGAAGGGTTGTGACATCATATTATTCAAAGCCAATGGAATGATTGATTAATATCAGAGCCTAAATTATGAGATTCAAGTTTATAGCAGGCTGTGGATGACAACAGAAGCCTAAGATATATTTATGAGGCTTACAGAGGAAACAGACCTCCATTTATTTCCTCTAGCTATAATAGTGGGCTGGGAAGAAACTGGTTACCAAACAGAATTCATGAGAGAGATGACTGTAGGGGCTCAAAATGATAAACCTGGTTGAACAGCTAAAAGCTTGTTGGTTGATCCCCTTTCTGATGCTCTTTGAACCCAATCTGGTTTATAGCATTTTCTGTTTGGGGCTTTTGTTTGTTTGCTTTTATTTTTAATATTAGGGTTTATCTCAGATATATTTTGTCATTAAACCTCTTGAAGCTTGTTTATATGTTTTCTGTCTTTCAGTATGTAAAACTCAGGATTGATGAATCCAGAGAAGCAGTACATAGAATAATGTCTGTGGGTGGTACAATACTGGGAAGATTTTAATATTGCAACATGAGCCTTGATTTTACTTTAGAACTCTCAATTTAAGGTATGCACACTTTATTATACCATTTTACTTTGTTTTCTTTAGCTGCCCTTGGTGATTTTCTGCTGATTTTTGAATTTATCATTTCTTCCATTTGTCTTAGATGTAGTTATTCTATGCATAAGGACAAGCCTCAGAATTTCTTCTGATGTCCACTTTGAAGTTTTCTTTTCTTCCCTTCTTTCAAATTACCCTTTACTTTCTTCATGAATGATGTTCTTGTTATCTTCCCACAGCATATCAGGCTTTCTATCATTAGGGTTCAATGCCTAAATTGACTTCTTAAAAAAATTTCAAAATTCAGGTGGAATATACTCAAGGCTATGTTTTATCTCTCATGGATTTGTTTTAATTTTCTTCAACTTCAAACTAAATTTACATGTGAGTCATTGATATTCTGTTCCATCATTAGCTTCTGGTCTGGTTTCAGCTTCTGAAATTGAGCTTTTCCATTGAATCTTCATATAGATGTAATCTACTGATTTCTCTATATTCCACCTGAAAAATCCTGGTGAATATAGTAGATATTTATATTGTCAAAGTATATATTTGCTATGAACAAGTCATTGGTCTAGCAAAATCCTATCAAGTGATTTCTAGTTTTGTTTCTGACACTATCATTATATTTTCTTTTTTTCTATAATATAGATTTTATTTGGGGCTCTTACAGCTCTTATAACATTCAATACATCATTCGTATTGAGCATATTTGTACACATGTTGCCACATTCATTTCCAAACATTTTCTACTTGAGTCTCCATCATAAGCTCTTCTTTCCCCCTTTCCTCTAGTTCTTTTTTTAAATTCCAGCTCCCCATATTTCCCCTCCCCTTTGCCTCCCCCATGAACCCCTAATAATTTACAAATTGTTATTACCTCTTCATATTGTTCACTGTCCAATATGTCACCTCCCCCCTCCCCACCATTGTCCACACCCCAGAGAGGAGGTCACATGTAGATCCCTGAAATTAGTGCCTCCTTTCTCTTTTTTAAATTAAATCATTTTATTGGGGGCTTGTACATCACTTTTCACAATACCTAAATAAACATACTGTGGCAGGTGTTTTCACATATCCACTGCCATCATCGTTCTTCAATCATCCGCCTTATCCCCTGAGCCCCTAGTATCGGCTTTTCCATCCCTTCCCCCGTTCCCCTGCTCTCTCCTTCCCATCAACCCTCAATACTTTTTAAGTTATTATTGTTCTGTCATAGCTCACACTGTCCAACCTCTAACCCACTCCCCCCTAACTCACTCTCCCGATGCCCATGCACAAATAGGAGCTTTTGTGTATATCCTTGCACTTGGCTCCGTCCGTGTCCACCCCACCTCCTCTCTAACCTTCCATCAACTCCAAACTAAACACTGGCCTGAACGCGCTCATCCATCCTGGTTTCCCCATATCTCCAGGTACCGTCTCTACCAGCATACCTTCTCTAGTCCATCTGGGTTTGTAAGGTAGAGTTGGGACCATGATGTTTGGGGGGAGGAAGGCTTCAGGAACTAGAGGAAACTTGTATGCATCATCACTGCCCGGCTACTCCTTGGCTGGTCTGTCTCCTCCATGTGACTCCCCTGTAAACGGGTGACCAAACCCACCAGTGGGCCTTAGATCCCCACCCTGTTCTTCCCCCCATTCTCAATGATGTGATTCTTGTTCTTTGATGTTCGATACCTGCTCCCTTCGGCCCCTCTTGATCACACATGCTGGGGTGCTTCTTCCATGTGGGTTTTGCTGTTTCTGCACTGAATGGTGACTCGATTATCTTCAAGTTTTTGAGACTCCATACATTCAATCATTTGGTAGCTGGGCACCATCACTTCTTCTACTCTGTATGCCTCTATATCCATTTGTCTTCAGCGATATTGGGAGTGAACTGGTCCAATGACTTTGATTTTTGTTCTTTGATGTCTGATACCTGATTGTTTCAGCATGCAATGATCACGCAGGCACATCTGCTTTCTTTACCACTCTTCCTCATGCTCCCACATGTCCTCAGTGGGCACCTTGGGGATGTGTGCAAACAGTGATATGTTTTTTTTCCCTCATTTGATGTCTATTGCTTAGACATTTCACCACTGTGTGGCCATGCTGGCTGTTGTGCTTCTTCTGTGTGGATGTGGTCTCTTTTCAAGTAAATGGTTTATTATTTATCTTCAAGCTTTTAAGACCTCAGGTATATCCTTTGATGGCTGGATCAGCTTTCTTCACCACATTTGCTTGTGTATCCATTTTACTTCAGTGATCGTGGTGGACCAGTGAGCCTCGAGGAATACCAGATTCATAGAACAAAGTGTTCTTGTATTGAGGGAGCACCAGGGAGAGGGCCCAAGGTCCACTTGCTATCATAATATTTGGCCTATAGATATGTTCTTAAATTTATTCCCACCTTACACTAGATAGTTGTATTTTTGTATGGGCATACCTGTGTTTAGTGGCCTTTGCCTTCTAGCTTCTTCCTTGATTCCCTTTCATCTCCCTCCTGTCCCACCATCATGTTCCACCTTCACTGGCTTTTCAGTTTTTCCTCACAGAATCATTGTCCTTGCTTAATCCCAAGCAGGCCTCCCACACCCTCCTTTCCATCGATTCCAGACCACTTGTTGCCCCCCTTCCCCCATCCATGTGCTTGTCCACACCCCCTTCTCCTGCCCTCTCTCGTGCCCCCAGGAATCATTGTTTGTCCAGTCCTTTCTCTGGCACATTGGGTCTCCAGGGTGATGTATTTCTCTGAGCATCCTGTGTCGGCGTGGAGCTTGGACCAGCTCTCTTTCTCCCTCCTGTCTTTAACCCACTTCTAGGGATGGAGTCCATCTGACTCTGGTTGCGTCCAGCTCTGTAGCTCTCTCTTTTCTTGTGTCCTTCCACGCGTCCATGCTGTCCTCATGATTGGGTGCTTTGAGGTAGGAACTGCTCACCCATTCCGGTTTCGGTGGAGACAAGACCAGTACTCCCTCCCGGGTGGGTTAGTACTCCGTTCCCTCTGTTATCCTTTAACTTTGGAAAGGATAAAATAAAATAAAATAAAGCCTTATGCCCTTAAACCCTCCATCCCCTCATCCTTCTCCCATTACTGTGTTGCACCCAATGTGTACCTCCCTGGGTTTGGTCCTCCATTCTCCCCTTACCAACTACATCTTGGACCAATTGTTATGGTTTAGAAGTCTTCTCTCTTATACTCACCATAATGTTTCTACTTACCTCAGGGGACTCATGCAGTACTTATCCTTTTGTGCTTGACTGGCTTCACTTAGCATAATTCCCTCCAGTTCTTCCCACACAGAGATGTGTTTCATGTGCTCGTCTGAGCTTTAGAGTGAGGCATAGTACTTCCTTGTGTGTATGTGCCAGAGTTTGTTGATCCATTCATCAACTGATGGAAATTTAGATTGCTTCCAACTCTTTGTGATCATGAATTGTGCTGCAATGAACACTGACATAGATACTACTGGCTGTGGTTTATTTCTTGTCTCTTCTGGATATATACCCAATAGTGGGATAGCTGGATCATAGGGTAGCTCAACTTCCATTTTCATTAAGTTTCACCAGACTGCTTTCCATAGTGGCTGTACATATCTAAATGACCACCAGAATAGTAGAACTGCTCCTATTTCACCACATCCCCTCTAACATTTGTTGTACTCTGATTTTCTGATCTGGGCTAGCCTCAAGGGTGTTAGATGATATGGTTGTTTTGATCTGCATTTCTCTGATGGCTAGTGAGTGACAGCATTTTGTCATATGTTTATTGGCCTTATGGACCTCCTCCCTAGTGAAACTTCTCTTTAGTTCTTTTTACCATTTCTTCAAAGGATTATCTGTTTTCATCTTCTTGCAGGAAACAAGGGTATCATAGATTTCTTTAATAAGCCCTTTGTCTGTTGTATCGTTGCTAAAAATCCTCTCCCAGCCTTTGAGGCACACAGGTGTTTTATTCTTCGTAAGTCCAATTTGTCAATTTCAGGTTCCCCTGCATGTGTACCCTGTCCTATTGCAATTAGCATTTGTATTTCCTGGGTCAAGGTTCTTATATTTTCCCCAGTCCTCTCGCTAATGGTCCTGATAGTTTGTGGTTTTGCTTGCAGGTCCGTGATCCAGTTTTTTCTTGTGCATGGAGTGAGGTAGAGATCCTGTTTCATTTTTCTACATGTGGATTGCCATTTTCTCCAGCACCATTTGTTAAATAGGGCATCGCCCTCCCACATGATGCTCTTGGGGCCCTTGTTGAAAAATCAGTTGTCTATATGCTAATGGTTTTATTTCTGGGTTTTCTACTCTTTTCCATCGATTTATGTATCTGTCATTATGCCAGTACCACACTGTTTTGACCACTGTGGCTTTGTAGTAACCTGTGAAAATCAGGTAAAGCCAGCCCTCCAACTGTGTTCTTTTCCTTGAGGAGATTCCTGCTAATTCTGGGCTTTTTCCCCTCTCCATATGAAGTCGGTGGTCAGTTTTTCCAGTTCTCTGAAGAAGGTTGTTGGTATTTGGATCAGGATAGCACTTAACTTATTAAGTGCCCTGGGTAGGATAGACATCTTTGCTATATTGAATCTCTCAATCCATGAGCATGTGACATTCCTCTACTTGTGGAGATCACTTTTCATTTCCTGTAGTAGTTTTTTTGTAGTTTTCCTTGTAAAGGTCTTTTGTTTTTTTTGGTTAGATATATCCCTAGATACTTCAGTTTATTCTCGGCTTTTGTGAATGGTACTGCCTTCTTGATTTCCTCTTCTGTGGTCTTGTCAGATGTGTAGAGCAGACCAATTGACTTCTGTTTGTTGATCTTGTATGCTGCCACTCTTCTATATTCCTCTATTGCTGTTAGTACTCTGATTGTGGAGCTCTTTGGATTTGCGATATACTGGATCATGTCATCAGCAAATAACGATAATTTGACCTCCTCATCTCCCCTTTGGATACCTTGGATGTCTTTCTGTTGTCTTATGTTATTTGAGACCTCCAATACTCTATTGAATAGTAGTGGGGATAAGGGGGCATCCTTGTCTAGTCCCCTTCTTTAGAGGGATTGGTTTAGTCTTTTCTCCATCAACTATTATGTTGGCTATCAGATAACATACACAGCTTCTCATACACAGCTTGTATTAACGTGAGGAAGTGACCTGCTATTCCTATCTGTCTGAGCATCTTGATTAGGAAAGGGTGCTAGATGTTGTCAAATGCTTTCTCTGCGTCTATAGATATTACCATCTGGTTCTTATCCTTCATCTTATCAATATGGTATATAATATTGACGGACTTACGATGTCAAACCATCCCTGCATCTCTGGGATGAATCCTACCTGAACCTGGTGGACTATGCTTTTCATATATTTTTGTATTCTATTGGCCAATATCTTGTTGAAGATTTTTGCATCTATGTTCATAAGAGATATTGGTCTATAGCTCTCTATTCCTGTGGGATCACTAAACACTGATCTTTGTTTTTATTTCCCACTTTTGTATTCCAATCACCAATGATTATCAATTTATCCTAGCTGCATGTTTGATCAGTTCAGACTGAAGATATTGGTAGAATGCTTCAATTTCCTCATTGTTAGTTTTAGTGGTTAGTGCATGAATTTTTATATGATCTGTATAATTTAGTTTTTCTTGGAGCTGGATAGATATGAGGGGCACAAAAATGTATTTATGTTTTTAAAGTTATGTATTTAAATATCTTTAAAAAACAACTTTATTACCTTTAAAATACTCTCCATTACACTTAGCACATTTGTCAAGTCTACAATTCCATTCTTGGAAACATATTTCATACTCATCTGTTTGGATGGCTTACATGAGCACCTCTCTCATTATTTTTCTTCACATCTTCCACATTGTCAAATCTCTGGGGCTTTTTGGTCACACACTGTTATGCAATCTTTTCAAAACCTCTAAATAGAAAGCTTGATTAACAGTCTGACCTGATGTAATAAACTCGAAATGCATTGAATTGACACTTTCATCCGTTTGGGAAGTTGACAGATGTTCAGATTGAGGTTAGTCATCAATCGACATATCACCTTTTTCGAAACTAGAAATACCTTATATCCTTGAGTTTTTTTCCCATCGAGCTGTCTTTGTAAGCTATGCTTATCACTATAACAGTTTCTGCTTTCCTGAGCAGGAAACAAAATTTCACAGCTGCATACACTTTTCTTAAATGGGCCATCATAGGAAAAAAAAGGTTCAAGCAAGACTTCTTAAAGGAAAAATTCACTCTCACCAAAGGGGACCTATCTAGGAGATCCCACTGGGAGTGCTACCTCAGAGCGAGTTGCTCTATGCTGTCAATGCTCTGGTCTGTCCATTACAATTCCAGGTTTGTTTTTTTTTTTGGGGGGGGGTACCCCCTTGGATGCACCTATCACAGACAGCATTGTACTTCAAACTAGATCTTAAAACTCTTTGACTATGAATACACCACTATAGCTTGTATTATGTCATTCTCAGCATAGGAAGCTATGATTATCTGATAGAAAATGGTCAATGCCCATCCATTTCAGCTCATTAAAACTTAATAGATGGATCTTTTTGTGCTCTATTTTATTTTTTGAGGTCATTCAACTTTCCTAGATTCATACTTTGTGTAATATAAGCTTTGATTATTAGTGGAATATTGCAGCTGTTTATTCTAACGTTAAATCATGCCTTTCCAGTAAATGGAAGTCCCAATGCCTTTACTCCTACCAGCTTCATTCTATTAATGCCATTACAGTCAGCATTACATTGAGAAGGCAGCCTTTATAGGTCATACAATGAGTGCCATTGGACCTGTGAGTTCATCTTTGGGCATGATCTTGAGAATGTTCTGTTTCTATTCATTTTTACTATGTTCTGTTTACTAATGTTCTGTTTCTATTCATTTTAGCCATTGAATCAATGCTAACGCATGGTCATTTCCTTGGGTGTCTGAGAGGGTAGTTTCTCCCATGGAGTTGCTTGTGGTTTTGAACTCCTGACCATGCAGATTTCAGCCCAATGAACCACTGCAGCACCAGGGTCCCCTTTATTAGACCTTTAGTTTTCAACAATTTAATCTCTCAAAGTATACAGCTATTTTCTTCTTCACAGGCTGTCTGCTGTCTGGATCCTCCACTGAAGCCTGTTCACTTTGGTCAACGTTGCGGATATTTGAAATCCCAATGACAGAGCTTCCAGCATCACAGAAACCTGTAACCACCATAAATAATCCAACTACATCCTTGCTTATCTTTTTAAAAAGCAAACAAGTGTTTGCTTTTGACCCGCTTTTACCAGAACAGATGTGAACCCCAACAGCGTCAACATTTGCTTGTTTCATTCTATCCCTGCTGTCTGCACAGGGACTGATCTTAGTGCCTATTTACAACAATGGTTCTCAAACTTCCTAATGCGGTGGCCCTTTCATACAGTTCCTCATGTTGTGGTGACATGCAAACCTAAAATTATTCCAATACCATTTTTTAACTGTAATTTTGCTACTGTTATAAATCAGGCAACCCTTGTGAAGGAATCCTTTGACCCTCAGAAGGATCGTGACCCACGATTTGAGAACTGCCGATCTACAGAAACAGACCAGAGAATGTTGTTGTTCTTGTTAGTGTTATAGGGTATGTATTTTGATACAGGGGTATCCATGTGTTGCAGAGTAGAATGGTTCCATAGGATTTTATTGTCTATTAATATCAGATTAATAATATTAATGGAAGAAGATCACCTGTGGTTTTCTTGCATGGTATTGCTGCATGGGTTCAAATTGCTAATGTTTGATTAGTGGCTGGGTATATAGGAATGTGAAAGATAGTCACAACCACAAAATCTTGAGTAAAAATCAATTACCAGAAAGTCATAGAAACCTTAAGTACAAAAAAAATCCATCTTAGTGGGATGTTATTTTTTCTGGTCATATCTGCAATCTAACTCCATCTACTTCCGAAGGCAGTGCTTTCATCCTTTTAGCGTCCATGAAAAATAAATCTGTCCTCTTTGATTTCCACTTTGAAAGTGGCGGTTATGGCATTATTGAAAGAATCAGATTCTTTTCCTTTTAAATATTCTTTAAGTTTGGAGAACAAAAATAAACCTGTAAAGAAATCAAGACAATATTGCTGCTCCTGAAGAATGAGCAAGTGAATTGTCACAATGGGGGAAAATTCCTTGGCACATTTTTCCTGTCTTTGTTTTGTAGCTCCATTTTAGGTTGTTTTTTGCTTCTTTGTTTTATTTTTAAAGATTTTCTTAAAATTTCTTCAGAGTGGTGAGGGGGGAAATGAGCTGCTTCCAAAGGCTCAATTAGAAAGAAAATGTTATGAAAATGATTACAGTAGCATATGTACAAATGTGCTTGACACAATGATGTATGTATGAATTGTGATATGAAGTATAAAAGGCCCCAATAAAATGATTTAAAAAACTTCTTCATAACATTTCCTTGTGATTAACCTGTATCCAGTCAGAAAATATGTTCATGATTATTCCTTTGGAATCACACATTCAAAAAAGTCAGAATAGCTTACTGAGATTTTTCTTTAACATGTCTCGGAAGGCACTCTAAAGAGACTAAACAGGCATGTAACTGGGGAGGCATGTCTGAATCCATAAGCTGATCATAGAGTATAATGTAAGCACAGTTTCTTTGAAATAAACATGCATGTATGAACAGGAATTATATCGGCACGATTTTTGAATTGCATTAATATTCTTGTATAAGCAAGGGAACTTTGAAGTTTTCTTGGAAAAATTGAAATAAAGGATGTTAGAATTTTCCATGGAATATATACAGATGCAAATATATACTTTAGAATATATATGTATATATATACATATATATGGATTTCTACTGCCATAAAAAGTTAACGTGTCAGAAGCACAAAAGGCACTACTACTCTGTCCTATAGCATTGCTATGAGTCAGGATGTACTTATGACAAGAGATTTTTATCTTGTTTAATGTTTACTTGGATATATCCACTAGTTGTTTCATAAGTTTATTGCTTTGTATTGTGATTGAAGTTGTAAAGGATTCCATCTCCCTTGGATCTACACTCAATGATTATGGAAAGGTTAGGTAGCTAGAGACATGAACAGGGTGTTGCCCCTTCCATTCCTGTGAGGTCCCCTGTAAAGGAAGTTGGGAAGGACTCAGGCAGCCATTAAACACCTATGACGACTCCTAACCTGGGCATGCACAAATTCAGGCTCCAGTCCAGGTGGATATTATACCTGGGTGTTCTAAAGTAGGCCCAGGCTCCTGACCCTACTCAGTTGGTCTTAAAACAGCCAAGGGGATAAACAAATACCATCAGTCACATCTCCCCAGCCAGAGGTTTGAAATATCTTGGTGGCTGGAAGCCCAGATACTTTCTACCCTGCTCCTGCACCCCCTTGTGCTATGCTTTTTCTGGTCTCAGTTTCGCACATGTGGGTGCACTGTTTCACAAGATTTCTGGTGTCCAGTTGGGGAATTCCACTCTGTTATTGAACAGTTTGGCTCATTTCCCTGAAATAGTGTGTACTCGTTTGAGACTGTAAAATCTGAAACTTCTCATGTTCTTCATAAAACTGCCATGGAATACAGTCGACATCAATCTTTTCTTGTGTGAAGCAAAGCACATGGGTATGACCCACTCACGAAACTTCACAGGAGCAGCAGTCAAAAAAAATCTAATAAAAATCAAAGAGCAAATCTGCTGCACAAGACATCCCTCAAGTGTTGGAAACCAAGGTTGTTACATTGAAAACTAAGATGTTCCTGTGATAGCTAGGTTTATTGTGCCAAGCTGGCCAATGGAAACATGTGGGATTAATCAGGTTGTAGTTTGGAGGGCAAAGAGATAAATGGCATGACAAAGCCCACCCTTTGCTCTCTTGCTCTCTGGTGATTGGACCAGCAGGCAGCACTTTAGCTAGTTTTCTGCCTCAACTTGTGAGCTGCACTCCCTGTGGGATGGCCAATCCATGACTTCTGTCTCACTTGAGCTTAAGGTGCCCTTTGAGACCTCCTTTGCCATGCTGCTGGAGTGTACATCACTTGAGCTTGAGGCTGATGGATACTTTCATCTTGCATTGCTTCAGCTTGATATCTCATCCAGGCCTGCTTTGCTAAGCTCTTGAGCTGCTGAGGGTTGGTGATTGCTGCCTGTGGGCACACTCTGCCTGTATTGTCTGAGTCAAGACTCAGTTGTCTGCTTCCTTGACTTTGGACCTGACAGATCTCGTGAGTTGAAGGACTCAGTATATTAACTCAATATATTATTGAAGGAGCAGCATATTAACTGTTCCAGGGAAGTGAGGTGAACTGAGTGCTCTCTACTGCTGTGTGGAATAATTAGCTGTTATATTCCTTTGTGTTGTATAAACCTATCATCTATCAATCAATCAATCAATTATCAATCTATCTAACATAATCATCATCTATCATTAAGTCAATTTAGCTAGCTAGTTTTCTGCATCATCGTAAGTGTTGTGGTTTAATTCCTTTAAAGGACTCTGTGTAGCACAGTTCCTGAGACAAGCCATGATCTTTTCAATTGTCTCATATGCATGTGAAAGCTGAACAGTTAATAAAGAAAACAATAAAAGAGCCAATCTATTTGAATTATAAGGATGGAAAAGAATATTAAAAACAACATAATTTCTTGCCTTGAGGGTGTCCAATGAATGGTACTCTGGGATTATTTTAATGCCCTCCTTGTCTTATTAGGACATGAATTAATATGGTCAACGTTGTTTTGCCACTTTTAATCAATATTATTGAAAGTTTTGCCTTTTCACAACCCCCCATTGTTTGTATAAATAACGTTCAGCCACTTGAGCATTTAATCTGTACAGGTTAGGGTTATCTGGCCTATACATGTATAATTGTTTTCTCAATTGTCTTTTAAGTTATAAATCATTGGATAAATCAAGACACTATCAATGCCTTATGCCACAAGGGAATGATTAAAAATATTCTCTAAGATAAAATGATAATGATGTCTCCAATGTCAACCAAAGATACATGATATATGATATAGATATATGAATGGATTTAGGACTCTTAATTATAGTTCCAATCTAGTGTAAGAATGATTACAATGATTTTTGGGCTCTAAGACCTACTTTCCCCTCCAAAAAAGTGGGCGTGAAATGAGGATGTGTCTTATGGTCTGAAGGTGTGGTACCCCAGAACATTTTAGCATACTGGTACTATTTGCTTCAAATTTTTTTCCTTGTTTCCCTGCTCTAAAAACTGGGTGTGTCTTATGGTCAGGTGCATTTTATGGTCCAAAAAACATGGCAGTTATTAAGAAAATGCCCTGCTTAGTTCTTTCCCTCATGAAGAGATCACTGATGATATAGTTGTTCTATAAATGTATATCAAATAAATTAGCTGGTGGCTGGCGCCCAGAAAGAAGAGCATCTGTGGTTTTAAAGACTTATTTTCAAACAAGCAGCCATATAAGTAAAGTACATGTAAGTCCACACAGAAGAAGCACACCAGTCTATGTGATTCCCGGATGGTAAATTATGCAATCCAAATCTGAAGGAAGTAATGGAATGTAATGTTAAGTTGTGAACACCCACATTACATAAGGCTGTTCACAGCAGTGTCCACAAACAGATAAAGCCTCCAGTGATTTCCCTCTGAGGATAGTCATGGGATATGAAGAAACTTTTTATCAGACAGAGACTATTACCATTAATCATGGCAGAAGTTAGTTAAGTTAAAATGCAGTATCTTTTCATTTCATCTCCCCTTAACAGCAGTTTTCAACCTGTGGGTCACGATCCCCTTGGGGTTGAAAGACCTTTTCACAGAGATTTCCCGATTCATAACAGTAGCAATGAAAATGGTTTTATGGTTAGGGTGGTCACCACCAAATGAGAAACTGTATTAAAGGATTGCGGCATTAGGAAGGTCAGGAACTTCTGTCAATTTGGATCCACTCAAAGGTTGTTTCAGTGTTTTAAAAAGAAAGTGAAGGAGAAATATACATGGATTAAGTCAATGGTGACTACTCTCTGATCATAAACAAGGGATATGAATAGCCTATCATGAAAAGCGGGTTGTGGCAGATGTCATTAGATTAAAAATTAATCTCTTATTGTTTCTATTCCCTTTCAACCCATTCTATATGTTTCAAGTTTTTAATATTTTGTTTTCAATTAATGTTTTTCTGTTTTACTTTGTTATAGCTTGTTGTTTTGGATTTTTTTCCTGTGATTTTTGCATATGAAACCTTGAATAGGTAAATATATGCAAATAGCAATTAGAATAATTATTTTTTGTGGGTATGATAGAGGAGATTGAGCAAGCTAATAACAGTGAGAACAAGAAGAAAAATTGTTCTGAAATTGATTGTGTTAATGATTATGAAACTCTTCTTAATGCAATTGAATGGTATGATTTGTTGATCATGTGTTTAAACAATAATAGTGTTTAACAAAAAAATATCGTAGATTACCAAAAGAATAATCAGCATTGGAAGAAATGTACCCAGAATACTTCTTGGTAGCAAGGTGGTGGTACTCCATGACACATACTTTGGGCATCATATCAAGAGAGAAAAGTCCCGGTTAAAGTAGAGGGCCACCAAAATAAAAGGAAGATCCTCAACTTATTTTGGCATAGAAAGGTGTATTTGACATAACAACATTTTTGATAATCAGACAAGAATAGACAGAATTTTGTTGTGTTGTACGTAGTGTGGCTTTCAATCAAAATAGTCCTGGCAGCACCTAACAGCAATTTGTATATTTAGAGCAGGGGTGGCTCAATATGTTAATCACTATCTACTAGCTAATCACAAAAGTAGTCTGGGTAAAGTGCATGGCATTAAAAATTGATGCAAGTCTATCATCAATTCCATCACTTGATATATAGTGCAGCCAATCAGAAGCAATGTTAGATGTCAACCCCTGTGCAAACAGCTGTGCTAAGTGCAACAAAACTGACAAGTTAAGTTATTGCCAAATTTTAGACCTTGTTTTTTTTCCTCTTAAATGTAAGAAAAGGTATTAAAATGAATCAGGGAGCTGGACCAAATAAGAAGGCATATGTATTGCTTTCATATGTAATGAGAGATTTTGACATTACAAGCCAATATTCAGCTGAAGTACAGATTGCACAAACAGTTCTGGAACTTACTCACAGTGGAAATTACCCAAACATGAGAAAATGTGCTATACCATCTTGACTGCATTATTTACTTCATTCTGCCCCTCCCTCCTTGCTCCTCCCTCCCTCAGGAACCTTTGATAATTTAAACGTTATCTTTGTTTTGTCATATCTTGCATTGTGAAACATCTCCCTTCATCCACTTTTCTGTTGTCCTTCCTCTAGGGAAGAAGTTATATGTAGATCCTTGTAATCAGTTCCCCTTTTCTATCTAAACTTTCCTCCAGCATCGCCACTTTCACCACTGGTCTTGAACTGATCATATGTCCTGGATTCCCTATAATTTCATTTCCTATCTGTACCAGTGTACATACTCTAGTCTAAGGTGGAATTGGAAATATATTAGTGGGGAGGAGGAAGCATTTAAGAACTAGCATAGGAACAAGTTCTTTTAAAAACAGAGCTAGAGGAAAGTTGTATTCTTCATCAGTGTTACATTGTACCCTGACTGGTTCATCTCTTCCCTGTGACCTCTCTGTAAGGGGAAGTCCATTACCTACAGATGGAGTTTGGCTTTGGGCCTCCAACCTGTACTTCCTCTCATTTACAACAATAGAATTTTTAGATTTTTGATGTCTGATACCTGATCCCCTTGACACCTCCATGGTCACACAGGCTGGTGTGCTTCATCCATGTGGGCTTTGTTGCTTCTGAGCTAGATGGCTGCTTGTTTACCTTCAAGCATTTAGGACCCTAATCACTGTATCTTTTGATAGTCAGGCAGCATCAGCTTTCTTCACTACATTTGCTAATGCACACATTTGTTTTCAGCGATCATGTTGGGAAGGTGAGCATCATGGAATGTCAATTTAATAGAACAAAATGTTCTTGCATTGAATAAATACTTGAATGGAGGACCAACTGACTTCATTATTTTATAAGTATCTTACATGCTGAAAAAGTGTGAGCATCCCTGATTTAGAATATAAAATTTTGTATCGTGGTGTTTGGAAAGTTGGACATTGACCAAAGAAAATCAAAGAAAAAAACAATGCATCTGAATTATAGTGTTGGACATTTTTTTATACATACCATGTACTGTCAAAGGAACAACCAAAGCTGCCGTGTAAGAACTACCAGACATCAAGGATAGTTTGGTCTCATGTACTTTGAACATGATATTAGGGTAGACCAGTCCCTGGAGAAAGGTCTTATGCTTGGCAATCAACGAAAAGAAAAAAAGTGGGAACCACTCAATGAAATGGATTGAAAAAAGTGATTGCAATAATGGGCTGCAAGATAAATATAAAGAACAATTCTGAGGATGGTCTAGGCCTGGACTATGATTAGTTCTGTTGCACATAGTTTTCTGTGAGTCAGATGACCCCTAACAACAACAAACATATACAGAAACAGAGAGAAAAGGAGAAACTCTTTTCCCTATGTGATTTGTGGGCAAGTTCAAATTCTGTAGATGGTGTTAGATGACATAAGGGAAATCCCAACAGAGTTATGTCCCCAATCATGTAAGATGATGTATAATCAGAACAATTACCTTTAGCTATCCACTTTTTTATTAATGTTGGGCTGCTAATCATAAGGTCAGCAGTTTGAAACCATCAGCTTCTCTGCAGGAGAACGGTGAGGCTATGTATTCTCATATAGAGATATGGACTTAGTAATCCAGGATAGATAAGCCCCTCAGGACCAGCAAGGGGAGTAGATCCCAGGAGAATTCAAGAAGGTAGTGAGAGAAAGGGGGAAAGGATCCCAAGGATCAACCTAGAACTCCTTCCCAGAAGGACAAATAATGGAAATGTGGGTGAAGGGTTGATGGAGGAAAATGTGAGGTATGGAAAACATAGTGTCTAACTTATCAAGATTTCATGAGGGAGGGCAGTGGTGGGCTGAAAAGGGGGAAGAAATTGAGAGCTGATATCAGAGACTCAAGTCGGGGGAGAATTCTTTGAAGATGATGATGAGGGCATATGTGCAAATGTTCTTGAAACACTTGATGAATGTATGGATTGTGAAAAAAAGATGTAAGAGTTAGAGGAGCTTATGCTGGCAGCTCAAGTAGAAATGTTTGGAAATGAATGTGGCAACATGTGTACAAGTGTGGTTAATATGAATGATGTATTGAATATTTTAAGAGCTGAAAGAGCCCCCAATAAAATCTATATTTAAAAAGAGTATTTAAAAAATTCCTGGTCCCTAATCAAGTTTTGACTAGTTCATCCCCAAAGTGATTTGTGTGCTTCTTCCAAAGTAAACTGTGCACTTTGTCCCCCAGCCTGTTTCTCCTCACTTCACACAAGAGTTGGGGCCTCATTGCCGAGGCCTCCTGTAGATAGAGATGGTCCCACAATCTTTGGGTTCTATTGGAGAACTTTCCTTTGTTTCTCTCCCCCTCATCAACTTCTTGCTTGATTATTATTGAAAATCAAATTTACTGTTGAATAATTTAGATTGTTACAAAATCCAAAGTGGCCTTATTGCTACCTCAAGATGATTTCTTCTTCCTTTTGTTGACATATTATTCAATAAATTAAAATGTTAACAGTTTTATTGACATATGTGATGGGTAGGTTTGTGATGCCAACATGGCCACAGAAGATTGGTGGGTCTGTTGTGATGGCACGGCCAATGAACATGCGGGATGAATTGAAGGGCAGAGAGAGGAAGGGCTTGGCAAGTCCCACTCTCTCTCTTGCTTCCAGATCTTCGGACCAGAGAGCTGCCTTGTTCGTCCTGTTCCTCGAACTCTAAGCAACACTACCTGTGGGACACCTAATTGTGGACTGTGTTGCTGTGAGTTGAGGTGCCTTCAAGCCCTACTTCGCCACGCTCCTAGCATATACATTTCTTGAGTTGGGGACTGTTGGACTCTGTCATATGGCTGACTGTTGGTGACCTTCTCTGCTGTTTGCTGCCTGTGACCAGATAGCCTGAGTTACTCTACAGAGGACTACTCAGTGACCCTCAAGACTCCAAGGACTGCCAGTCTTCTAGTTGTCTCATGCAAGTGAGTTACACCGAGCAATTGTACTGTTTTATAGATTAGTTAACTGTCTCTTTCTTATCTTATATACCTTTCTATATATATAAATATATAAAAAGAATTACTAGTGTTCCGATTTTTATTTCTTTAAGAGAACCCTGCCTTACACAACATATAATTGACATACCATACAATTCAATGGTTTAAGCATCTTAGAACGTGTTGAACAACACAAAAGTTGAAAACCAGCTTCTTCCTAGTCCTATGGTATTGCTTTGAGTTCAAATTGATTCAGTGACAGTGAGTTATATTTGTCTATATTACCAGGGGATATCAGTGTCTGGCAAAGGACATGATCCCTGGAGGAGGAGAGGAGCATCAAAAGAGAGGAACTGTCACAGTGGCTGCAAAAATGCACTCATGTAAGAACAGTTGTGATGATTACTTGGGAAAGTGTTTTATTTTATTGCATATATGATCACCATGAATATGAACTAATTATATAACACTTAACTATATTTATAATTTGGAAGCATAAATTCTCTTGAGAACCTATCTTTTTGCTTATTGTTCTTCAACTTGCTGAATGAGTCTAATTTACATGCTGAAGGATAATAAGTTATACTTAAAGTCTACTGGTTTAAGTAAAGATCAGTTTTATAACATTTAGATTACTGTGAGACCAAGTATTTAGCTGTCATCTCTCACCAAATCGACATGTGAAATTAACTATCAAGCAGCTCCCACAAAATTTAATTGGATTTATATGTATAGAGTTTAAACTGCATAAAACCCGCTAAATGAGATTTTCTCTTTATGTTGATAGGCCCCATAGAGTCGATCTGGACAAACAACCATGATGTGTGATGTGACAGAATGGTTTCATAGGAGTTCTTTGCTATGATCTTTATAAGACCTGATTTCCAGGTCTTTCTTCTGTAGAATTGCTGCTATAGGTTCATGGTAGCAACATTTTGATCAGCAACCAAGCAAATAATCATTTCAGACATTTGTCATCATAAAGAGTCCACCCTTGAAATCCCTGAGGGATAATTATACTTTAACCTAAAGGGTGGCTTTGTGGTACAATCAACTCAAATGGAAAGGATTTGGTTTGGGGGATGTAATCAGATTTGCTAAAGTGTTTTCCTCAATAAATATATGTCCATATATTTCTATATTCTTGATGGTTCCATCAGTAAGAGTCTTATCTCTTCATCTTGCCACGTTAAGGTGAAACTTCCCCCCCCCCCCCAAATAGTACCAAATATCATGATGTTTCTGTGAGAGATATACTAAGAGTACTATGTAGTGTGTTTGAAATACTCTGATGTTAGCGAAGAGCTCGCATTAGGATCAAAATATATTGGTAAAAGTAAGACGCAATAGTTTGCTCTGATGTTTTCTCATGATTGAGTGACAGGACTGTGTTAGACCTTTTCTTCTAGAAAAGTTGCTTTGCAGCAAATGCCACATTCCAGGTTCACTGCTGTCAAACCATTACTGCCTCCTAGCAATCCTGCCCATCAGCGTGGAACCGCCCAACTTTCGCTCTTAATGGGAGCAGAAAGCCTCGCGTTCCTCAATTACAGCAGTTGGTTGTTTTGGAACTGCTGACCTTTCAGTTAGCAGCTCAACATCCTCAGCTGCCCAAATTCTCTTCCTTCTTAATAGATTTCACCTCTGCCACGAGTCATTTAGTCCCATTCCTTGTAAATATTACCCTTGCTTTGAAAATACATATTCTCAATATTATGAGGTCTAAATCATAGCACCCAATTTTAGAGTTCTCCACAGCTTATTTATTTCATATAATAAATGGAGCTAGCTGTGATTGGCTACATGGCCAGCAGTTCCAAATCACCAGTAGCTCAGGTGGGGGTGGGGGATGGTAGGGGGCATGGCTTTTTACTCCTGTAAACACCTATATTCTCAGAAACCCACAAGGAATCACTATTAGTATTGACGTGAAACAGGGAACAATTTTGAGTAAAACACAATTTATAAATGATATACTATTAAATAAATGAGAACACTTTAAGGAACTATAAGGTGACATACATGTATAACAGTTTTTGCTGTTTTTATTGTTTTAAGATCTCTATACTTTTTTGTATAGGAGCTCTGCTAGTGCAGTGGTTTTACATTGAGTGGCTAACTGCAAGGTACACAGTTCAAAGCCACCAGATGCTCTGTGGGAGGAAGGGGGTACTTTGCTCCCATAAAGAATGGCAGTCTCAGACACCCACTGCGGCAGTTCAACACTGACCTGAAGAGTCCCCATGTGACTGAGTGAACCAAACAGCAGTGGGCTCAGTTTTTTGGAGTCTGTCTTGCTTCTTGGTTTTATTACCTTCTTTATCTGGAATTGTGTATACCCAAGAACAGGCTTATGATAGCAGGCTTTCTGTCAGCTCACTGAAAACCTCACAAGAGCCCACAAAATATGTCCAGTCATCCTTTCTATCTAGAAAACAACCCAAGAACAACACAACTTCTGGGAACCATATTAATAGCTAAGTTTAAAAAGTAAAATCTCGAGAACTTACTCCCAGCTGCATTTGTCTTTATCTCCTAAATGCAGTGCAACAGTGGCAATAGATAATAGGACAGAATAGTCTATCTTGTAGACATTGGAAATCTCAACCTTCTGATTAAATATAAAGATTTTCAAAACAGAAGTAGTTATATCAAAGCAAAGGAATATATATAAATAAGTTGGTACTGGTTGAAAATGTCTGACTATATCATAAGAGAACTCTTTTCCTAAAAGTATCTTCCTGGATCTGATTTATATTTTAGGGGAAATAGTGATTTCATAGCCATCTGATGAATAGAATACATATATTTTGCAGCAAACAATTTATTGATATCGTGTGGCATGTGGGTGAGTTCTGCAATATGGTAAAGATGCTGTCATTGGTTTAGATAGGGACATTCACATTGGACAGGGCAGACAATTTTGATATGCCCTTCAGCCTCAGTACTCTATGCTTAACTGTAAAATCTTTATTCCAGGTTGCTAATAAACCACCCAAGCTATTGACTACTAACCAGATGTTGGGATACAGTAATAACTCACCCCTTTTTTAAAAAAGAGGCAACACAAATAGCTCTGACTACTGGGATGGTTTTCATTTTTCAGCACAGTCTGCAGGCACCTTTTGTGGTTGGTGCTTGTTGTTGTTGCTAGGGGCCATTGGATTAGTTCTGACATACTACAGCCAACAGAAAGAAACACTGTCCTGTCCAGAGTCATCCTCACAATTGCTATATTTGAGCCCAGTGATTCAATCACTGTGTCACTTCATTCTGTAAGGGCCTTCCTCTTTTTCGCTTCCCTTCTACTCTATTGAGCATGATGTCCTTATCCATGGATAGTGTCTCCTCATAACACTTACAAGTATGTGAGACCAAGTCTTCCTATCCTTGCCTCAAGGAGTCTTTTGGTGATACACAGTCCAAGGCAGATTTGTCTGTTCTTTTGGAAGCCCATGGAACTTTCCATATTCTTTGCCATCACTTTGCCAATACATATAACTAAAGTGTATTGTTCTTCCTTATCAAATCTAGCATTCATATTTATGAATTATGTTTGAGGTGATTGAAAATATCATGGATTGGTCCAGGGACACCTTCATCAAAATAACATCCTTGCTTTATACTTCTTTGAAGACATCTTGTACACCAGAATTATCCAGTGTAATGTGACATTTGATCCTTTGATGGCTGTTTCCATTAGCATTGACTATGGATCCAAGCAACATAAAATTCTTTAAACCTTCAATCTTCTTTCTTTTATTGATCTTATCTATTGGTCCACTTGTGAGGAGTTTTGTTTTCTTTACATTGAGATGAAATTCATGCTGAAAGTTGAAGTCCTTGATTTTTATCAGCAAACTCTTCAAGTTTATGCTGTCTCCATATCACATGCTGTTCTAAGCCTTCCTACAAGCCTTATGCGGTGCTCTTCTTGATCTAGGTCTGGTTCTCTGATTTTGTGCAATTTACAGAATGAGTAAGAATGGCGAGAGGATGCAACCCTGATGCACATAGTTTTTATTTTAAACCATTCAGTATTTCTTGGTTCTGTTTTCACAAATGCCTATTGATCTATAATGTAAGGTTTCATAATGCATACAAGGAAAGATTCAGAAATTCTCAGTCTTCTTAAGGCTATCCAGAGTTTCCTATAACCCACAAAAGCATATGCCCTGGCATAGTCAATAAAACACAAGTAAATATCATTCTGGCATCCCCTGTTTTTAGTCACAATCCACCTGACATAGCCATGATGCCCCTAGTTCTGCATCTTCTTCTAAATCCAGCTAGACCCTCTAGCAGTACATGTCCACATACTGCTCCATCAGTTGATGTGTGAGGCTTAGCAATTTACTTGCAGGCAATATCATTATTGTTCTATAATAAATGCTTTCTATTTCGTTTCTCTTCTTTAGAATTGGTACAAATATGAATATCATCCAGTAGCTTGACCAGGTAGCTATCTTCCAAATTTATTGAAATAGACAAGTGAGTACTTCCTGTTTTCATCCAGCGTCCAATGCAATGATCCTTGTTCCCTTAGAGAAAATACATTTTAACTTAGGGCCTTGGATTATGCTCACAACATCTCTTCCTCCTTTTTAAGTCCCTTCAACACAGATGTGAATTGAGAGAAAGGATTTCATATATCAAAACTATATACCTTGATTCCATAACCATCTGTTAGAATCCATTTTAGAATGCAATATGTAAACCTTTACAGTGTGTTGAGGCTATGTCTGCCAGACATCATAATTAGGTGGGTCTAATAATTATTAGATCATGATTGGAAAGTAATTGCATATTGTCACATGTCTCATCATACTCCCAATCTTTATATAGCATATCTCAGGTTAAGGGCAATTCATCAAATAGCATTGGTTGTAGAAAACAGTACTATGCCCTAAAAAGCTACAGATATAGACTATAATGAAAATATCAGGACATGAATGAGTCTATATATCATTTTAATCATCAGTGCACATAAACTACTACTATATTTTCTGGGACATGGGTGCACACATTTTTTCAAAATGTGAGCTACTTATAAAATGATCAAGTCAATATGACCTACCAACTACAAAAATACAAAACATTTATTTTATTTATTACATAAATGTATTGAGAATTCTTTATATGTACAATGCATGTTTATGTACCTTGCATAACCGCATGTGTCACTTTGCACAACCCAGCACAATTAGCTACATATATATATATATTTTTTTTGTCATTACCCGAGTTGACTCTGATGGCTTGCACTCAATGGAATGAGGCAGGACTGCATAGTCCAGACAATAGCTGCTGACAGCCAGCCTCAAGCACACTTCTACATGATCATCAGTCACGGTGGAATGATACTTGGACTTAAATGATATTTAAGGAAAAGGCTGACTCACATAAATAAGTAGTGTTGAATAATGCAGTCAAGGAAGAAGCATATTTTCTCATATTTGGCTACTTTCTCTCTCTGAGTAAGTTCCAGAATTGTCCATGCGCTCTGTGCTTGAGCTGAATGTTGACTTGTAGTGTCAAAATCTCCAATTCCATATGAAAGTGATATGTTTTTGTCTTCTTACTTGGTCCAGCTCCCTCACTCATTTTAATGTCCTTTCTTACTGTTTAAGAGGGAAAAAAGTCTAAAAATTGGAGCTAACTTGTCAGTTTTTCTGCACTTAGATAGATTTGACACCTAAGACTGCATCTGATTGACTGTGCTGTATATCAATTAAATGATGGGATTGATAGACTTACGTCTATTTTTTATGCCATGCAACCTACCCACACTGCATTTGCAATTGACCAGTAGATCGTGAGCAGCATACTGAGCACCCCTGTTCTAGGATAATTGGCAAATGAAGCAGAATCAGTTGACTAGAGCATAGGTCTGTTATAGAGAACGTTTTTACTCTGAGCTCTAACTGGAACTCAGAGATTTTTGTGTGTCATCCAGTGAAGTGAAGCAATATTTAAAAATCAAGCTTGTGTCTCCCAATTCCAACTGGATCATCACACTCCATATATTTTTCACAGTGAAAGACACAACTTTTTCTTCATTTGGATGTCTTAGTTTCAAACCTCTGTAATCCTGAATGCAGTACAATACACACATTTTTAAGACTTACTTGTTCACTTCTGGGGAATATATAAGTATATATGTATACATACCTGTGTATACCAGTTCCATATTAAAATAGTAAATCATATAAACCTTTCATAAAGTACAAGTATATCTAAAATATGAAATCATTTTAGCCCTATTTGTAAGAAAATATATAAATTAATGTTTTAATGATCTTTTAATCTTTTAGCTCATTAAAAAATGCAGCTTGCATGAGAAATATGGAGAAACTGCCTCATTTACATATTACTAATTGCAAATCAGAAAAATATTTATGATAGGCATTTTGTACCATGTATCAGTATTTGAAATACATATACCATTTGTAATAGCACTTTCTTTTCTTGTTAATTTTTTAAGGAAAAATTATTTTTTGAGTACAATATGTAAAAATTATTTAATAGTACTTTGATTATAACTGACTTGTTAACAAATGGCTTGACACAGGCTACTAAATAACTGCATTCAAAAGAATGCCTTTTAAAAATAATAACATATATTTTAAAATACTGATACAAAATTGCCTCCAATATACAATTTTTTAAGATAGAAAGTAAATATACTAAGCAAAGTGTTACATACTACCATTTTTATTTGCCTCTGTGTTCTGGAAATTCTTTGAAACAAATAAAATATCAGTGAAAGTGATTTTCTAATGCCTGGGAAATTGAGTGACTGTAGCAAGGGTGCAAAAACAACTTATTTTTTACTGCATACTTATTTGTTTCTTTTGAATATCTTACTATGTGCATATATTATTCATTTAACAAGAAAATTCAAAATAGATTCCAATCTAATCTAATTTAAATTTTCAATCCTATCTAATTCAAAGCTACTCCCCCTTCTCTGCATCTGGTCTGAGCCTGGCCTTGGGGACTTGCAGTAGGGAAGAGAATAAGATATGTTTATTCATCCTCCCTTCATCTTTTCTTGATTCCTTCTGCTAATCCCTGAAGAACAGACAGGAAGAGGTGCTACTAAAAATGTAATAAAAGTCTTTGACTTTTTGAAAAAATAGAGAAGTTAAATTATTGTTGTTACACTTTGAATTGATTTTAGAAGTTGGAGAGCAATTTGACGATATCTGGTAAATTTTGATGAAATCTGTTGGAGTTAGTCTCTCTTGGAGTTTGGACCTCCCTGAACTTATTGTATCCATTTCCATAATGGCTGCCTGGTAATTAAACTTCAGCAATTGCTCAACCCACAATCTTCAGAAAGACCTGTACTTCTCCTAGAGTCTTAGAATAAAATAAAATGCTGTAACAAAACAAACAAAAAATGAAACCCCAGCAATCTAATAAAGATGGTTCCAGTTGGTAGAGCTGGGGAATGAATGTCAGAGAATTTTCTTAGAAGTCATCAAAAAACCTATATATAATGTCAAAAAAGACTCAACCTTTCTAAACAAAGGATTTCTTAATATGTAATAAGTATCACTGTAAAATCAGTAACAAAGAAAATACTACCCAAAGATTTTATGAGGCGAGTATGGTAGTGGGAAAGATTACCTCCAAAAATGTTCTATGGGTCAGAATTAAATTAAGTCGTCACATGTTTATTGAAGTGACAAAAATATGTATCTGTTTTGGACATAAGTTCCTCAGTAATTACTCATGTCAGGTGAATGCCACAACCTCTTATTATTAGGAGATGGGATAGCTTCGTACTGGCAGGCCACTCATTTAGGCAGGGTATGTTTAACAAACTCCAGCTTGGCTGCCTGGTTGTGATGAGAAGTGATGCACTATTTCCATCTTCCTTTGTCTAATTCTAAAGGGAAATGGAGTCCTGGTGGTTTAGTGGGCTATGCCTTGTGTTACTAACCTCCAGGGCAGTCGTCCAAAGCCACCAGCCCATGGGAGGAAGATGACAGTGTAGACTCCTGTACAGTGTTAGAGTCTTGGAATCTTACAGGGGGAATTGCTAGTCTGCTCTATAGGGTTTCTATGAGTCCGCGTGGGCTCCATGACGGTGAGGTTTTTTTAATCCTCAAGGGAAGCACAAAGAAAACTCCTTGTTTCTGAATTCTCCAAGTGGGGAAGGGGCACCAGCTTCTTTGTTTATATATAGTAAACCACATTCGACAACACATGAGAAAGTGTGCCACGGACCCTTTCATTATGCTCTTTCTAAGATCATTTGGTGGAAATGCAAGGGTTTTTGTTGTTGTTGTTGTTGTTGTTGTTGTTAGGTGAGTATCAAATTTAAGATTGTGAAATAGATGGGTTAGCTGAGAAGCAGAAAATGAATCAAAACACTAGAGAGATTTATTTTAGAAAGGGAATGAAAAAAGGCTTATGAAAGATAAAAAGAGGAGAAATTGATAGGGCCGGGAGACTTTCAGGTATGATGCAGATCCAATATCTTTCTAAGGAAAAACTGAAAGAACCAATATTGGAAGGAAAGAAACATGGAAAGCAATGAAGCTATTAAAGGGGAAATGGTTATCAAACTCATGGACTACATTAGAGAAAAGATAGAAGTTATGGGAATCACAAATGGGTAAAAACGTTCATACCTAATCTAATACAGTCTACTCAAAATCAATGAACTTTCTTTCCTGTCCAGAAATTCTAAATGATCTTACTTTAGTGATTCTCAATTATGATCTCCAGCACCCTCAATGAGACTCAAGTGATTACAGGTTAGCAATGCAAATTCTAAGACCTCATAGGAGATGTACTGATTTTTAAAAATTTGGAGCATTTTAATAAGCTCTTCATGTAGTTCGGTGGCATCTCAAAGTTTGAGAACCACTCTGTTGCCCAGTCACACTCAGAATCATTTTGGGGGGGCATCACTGCCCTCTGGTGGCCATGGGCTCTACCCAGCGCTGCTCCTGAGAGCTGCAGCTGGATTTGAACCACCAAGCCCACAGACCGCAGTCCCACAGTCAACCACTTATGACACCGGGGCTCAGCCCTCAGAATTGTAGATATCATTTTTTACAGGTTGCCTTCCTTAGATGTAATCTCGAATGACACTGATCTTATCTTACTTCTCATTGGATGGCCTTGCTCATTTTCCTGAGAAACTGAAGTAATTAGAAATGTAGTAGTTCTAGTAACTTCTAGTAGCTTCCTTTGCTCCCCGATATTGCTGTTGCTCTAGAAGGCTATCATTGCAAGGTTGATCCCTAGGTTACATCTGAAAAGTTGTCTATTGTATTTATTCTCTATCACTAATTGATAATGATGTTTTCTATCTCTGGACTACTGACCTTTGAAACAACTTGTCTAGACTGAGCAAAATTATAGTGATGGCAAATGTCTGCTTCCTTATGTGCTCTGGAATTTTGGTAATTAACATTGGTCATTCAAACAGAAAGTGTTTATGTGAGTTGCCGAAATATAAATTGTGGTTTGTGGATATTAAATGGACTTTCCTTGGTAGAAACACTGAAGAAATGCTGCTGTATTTTATTGCTGTAGAAAGATGTGCATTTTAAAGATTTTTCTGCTTTTATAACCCCCACCTATAAGAGAGAACTTTAGAAAGAGTACCATAATCCCACCATCCTCAACTTTATATACCTTTTTCCCATCATATATCCCACTGTAATCTGTCACTGGAATAGATTCTAGGAATAATTGTCTTTGCATCCCGTGAATCCTTTGAAAAAAATAAATATAGATTCTCCTCATTCTATAGAAAAATTATTAGAGGGCTGAGCCTCGGTGGTGTAGTGGTTGTGCGTGGGACTGCGGCCCAATGGGATGGAGGTTCAATTCCAGCTCCCAGGAGCAAAGGCTGGGTCTCCTACTCCCACCACGTGAGGGCAGTGATGCCTTAAAAAAAAAAAGAAAGAAAGAAAATTATTAGAATAAATATCCAGAAAAATTAGACTGTAAGCAAAGGAGGAAGATGATGACTTGGCATCAGCTTCCACTACTCTCATGGGAGAGGAGACAGTTGTCATGGGGACAAGCCCTCCCTCATACATTCCACACTGCCTCCCTGTTCTTCTCTCTTCTTCTATTGCTCCAGATTAATAGAGACTAATTGTTATGCTGTGGATAATTCTTGGAAATTAATAAGGCCCTACATACTACATACTCCAATACTCAACATTTTGGCCATTTGTTCAATGGAAAAATCCTGATCAAAAAGAAGAAATATAGAGCAGAATTTGTAGACTTCTGACTTTGTGGAGCTAGGGAGACTGGATAAATTCCTGATAATATTGCCCTGAGATAATCTCTAAACCTTAAATTTAAAAAGTAGTCCTAGAAGTCTTCTGAAATAAAAAAGAATCTAGAGTAAATAATAAAAATATCTTCCTTGAAATAAGTACTATACTTATTTAAGAAGTATATATATGAAATCAGTGACAGCAACAATGGAAAGTGTAGATGAGACAGGAGACAATAGATCTATAATGATGAGGGAGAATGATTCAAAGAATGAGAGCGAAATGGTTGCACAATTAGAATAGTGTAATCAATGTCACTGAGTTTTACATGTAGAAAATTTGAGTTTATATATGATTTACTATGCATATCACTGAAAATACCCACATAAAATTTTTGAAAAGAAAAATAACAAAGACATTGAAATATGATATTAAAATTAAATAATGGGAAAAAATCAGGAAATCCCAAATCCAGGGTGATGGCTGTGCATAATAAGCCTACAAGACAGTCATTCTTCATCGAAACCAAAGATTGGGGTCTCTGACCTCTCAGAGACCTTTCATGTATAGACATCTTTCATGTGTAGTACAGTGCAATTGAGATTCATAAAAGCATGAGAACAGAAACCAAAGGTTTTTAAAAACCACCAATTTTAAAATTCATGAAGAACATCATATTCTTCATTCTAATTTAAAAATACAGGGATTATATTTTTTCTGCGCTTTCTTCAGAACATAGAACAAAGTTTGTCACAAAGCAAGTATCCCATAAACATTTCAGAAACTGTCATTAAAAAATAATTTTAAATATTTGCTCCACGGAAGAAAATATTCTAAATTTCTAGACACCAACACTAGTATGTCTTTTCATTTTAAAATCTTATCTATTGGAGAACTATTGTAGTGGTACAGATGAGTAATGATACAGAATATGAAAGGCTATTTGTGATATAGCATATTAGATATGTTCTTAGGATATGGGGTTATAATAAATTGGTGATTTATCATCTTAGGTACAGAGCATGATGAAGACCATAGGTATTTGAATTAATCATCATAGATTTTTAGAATAATTTGTTTGTTTCTTGGTGAGAGTAATGATGTAGATGAATTGCATTTTGTTTTGCTTTCAATCAAGAATATCTGTGTTGCAGGTTTATTATGTACAGCTATAATCCTGAATTTTGAATTTACTGATTTTTGGCAATTTATCCTTCATAAGTATTGATTGTGAATTCAAGGAAGACAAGATTGTTGCCTACTTCAACCTTTTCTCTGCATATCATGATGCAACCTAAGATCCAATTGTGAGGATTTTGGTCTTCTCTCCATTGGGTTGTATTCCAAGTCATAAATAGCAATATTATAGAACAGAGAGGACTAACTAGGGGTGTTTAGACTTAACTTGAATATATGTATGTATATTGTCTCTTTATACTTCATATGCTTTTCTCATAGTATAATGACTGTTAACTTATAATATATATTAATATAGTTTCTCTTTGTCTTCTGAACAAGAATGCAACTCTGTGAGAAGATGACATTTTGTTTGCTTTCTGTGATATCATTTTAAGAATCAGCACCCCATTATAGACAGTTAGTAGCTATCAGTCAAATGAATTTGCACGATTATTAAATTTTTATGATGAAAGAGCTGTTGCTGTTGAAAATCCAAGGCTGTGGTTTTGGGATGGCTATCTAAGGCAAAGCAGAGACTCTAAGGATTACCTCAGGGATGCCTAAGGCAAAGGAACGAACTTGTCTGATAAGATTAAAATGTGCTTATTATTTTCTTCAAAAATAGTTTCCTGAGAATCAGACTGAAACATGATAAATGCTGCATATACTGAAATAATACACTGGAAAACTTCAGTTTTTAGAAAATTTAAAGTGTAAAGTACCAAAGAAAATAAAATATATTTATAATATAATTATGGGTGGATTTTAAAAATTGACATAGACCATGTTTTTAGGACAGTCTTGATTGTTTATATGTATAAAAATCCCAAAGATGATCAAATATTGGAGACATGTAAAGGACTGTAGGCCTGGAAATTGTCAGTCTTATAAACAGGTGAGCTCTTGAAATCTGTTTTTGAATTATAGAACAGAATTCTCCCTACTTAGAATGTCATAACATTTAGAGTTAGTTTGCTATTATATTCAACTCAATTACAGTCCCACTTTATATGGAACAAAGCAAATGCATCCACCTCCCTCTTCCAAATGTCCTAAAGATTGCAACTCAGGATGTCATATGAAATTCAGAATCAAGATCATCATGGGGGTGAGGGGGAGCACCATTAGGGAAATGGAAGGTTGTCATTTAAAGAGTCAAACCAAATAATTGACTTAAGGAAATATGAATGTGAATCCATAGTCTCCAAAGTAAGTGTGGTTTTGTCTGTATGTGCATAATGCATTCTGCTGCACGTCCTTATTTTTATAGACTGCTCCCTTTTACTTTATATTTAATTGCACATTCTATGAGAACATGAACTCTTGTATAACATTCTGTTAAAGGCAGCAATTCGAAGCAAAGATAACTGTACAGGGGTCAAAATCAATGATTGAACTGTGATTATTAATGAAAGTCCCCACATGTTCCCCCAAATTTTTCAGCTCAGGTTTTTATCCCTGTCATATAAATTTAACGTGCCAAGAGTAAAATGAAAACTCTTTTAACTTTTTGACTCATATTTTCTCCATGGATAATTTATATATGTATTTGTATAAGATTTATTCTACCGTGATCTTGACTGCCAGTCTCCTTGCTAAATTAAGCAAAACTTGTCCTGCTGTGCGTGCCTGAGTTGCAGGTGCAGAAATTCAGTGCTTAAGTCAATTGAAGGGAATCAGTGACACCCGTGCATTATTGGATGTGCATTTGCTCTTCCATCAGGTCTGAAACAAATGTAATGGTATTTCAGTATGATTGTGGGTATTAAAAAGTCAAGTTCAAGAAGAATTGAGATTATTCTTTTATCCCAAATAAATTTACATGAGCTTAACCCTATCAGTAAAGAACATCCATTTTTATTACTTAATAGCATCATCTCTGAAATTATGTGTCCTTTCTGCCCATTCCCTAGAACTGAATCCTATAATTTACTATTTTATCAAAAGAAAGAATATATTTTGGATATAATAAGATATTTTAAAAAATCTCAAAATAGCATGTTTTGAAATTCAAATTTTGGTCAGATGGCTGAGCCCTGGTGGCATAGTTGTTGGTCATGGGACTGTGGTCTACTGGGTTGGAGGTTCAAATCCAGCGGCAGATCTCCAGGAGCAAGGCTGGGCCTCCTACTCCCACCTCTAGAGGGCAAAATTCTGTCAGAGTATCATAGTTTGATCCATAGTTTTGAATACATCTGACATGGATTAAGATCAATGATGTGCTTCTTCTAAATATTAGTAGCATTTTTTTCATGATCACTTCAAATAATGGATTTGAATAAAATCTAATCTTCCCCTCCCCTTCATTTTGTGCATTAAGTGTTCCATTCTAGCACAGTTTTTATTTAGCTTACTTTCAATTTGTAATCAATTGAAAGGTTAAATTTTATTGAAGAGTTGAAAGGCTAAATATACTTTTAAAAGGCAGAATTAATTAGAAATATCTTTACTTGTCTTTTATGATGTATGGATCATAGCAAAGTCTGGATAGCATTGCAAAGAATGAGGATTCAATCAAACTTAATTGTGCTTATGTGGAATCTGTACTTAGAACAGGAAGCAGATGTTCCTGCAGAGCCAGGAGTTACTTGGTTTAAATTCAGGTAAGCTGTGTGTCCGTATGGCATGCTTTCACTACACCTATTAGAGGTGAATGGTGAACACACAATCTCATACATGATGATATATAAATAAAACCATGACTACAGGAGGATGGAGGAAAGATTCTTAAGAACCTATGATGGGCAGATGACCCAATTTTGCTTCCTAAAAGAAAACATAATTTGAAACAAGTGGTGAAGAACCAGGGCAGCAGCCTTCTCTATGGAATACATGGAAGACAAAGAAAACAAAAACCCTCACAACTGGAACAGTAAGAAATATCATTAAATAGGTACATTTTGAAGGTATGAGCAAATATTGATATATTAAATATTAACTCAGTAAATACTGAGTTAGATTGAAAATAGTCAGACAATGAATATACATATCGCATCAGGAAAATGTGCTGCAGAATATGTCATAGAATATAAAAAATATCCTTAATGAGATCAAAAGTATTCCTGATGCAAAACATAATATTTCAATTGCCTCATAAATGGAAAGTTAAACAATAAATAAGGAAGGCTGAAGAAGTATGGATTCCTTTGAATAATGATCTTGATGAAGAATACTGAGTACACCATGGGGTATGAGAGAAACATGCAAGTCAGTGTTGGAGGAAGAGCAGTAAAAGCTTTCCCTAGAAATGAGAATGGTAAGATGTTATTTCATGCATTTTGGACATAATTTCAGGAAAGACCAATTGCCAAAAAATGACATCATGCTTGGGCTACTGAAATAGAGAAAAATCATCAATAGAATAGATGGACATTATGCCTACTACAGCTGACTTAAACATAGAAAGTATTATCAAGGGTCACTTAACATGATCTTGTTTGTTCTATTTCATATAGGATCGCTACCAATCAGGACTGATTCTATGGTACTTTAAGGGAGGACTGAGGTACACCTGGCCCAAGCCAGGGTATTTTCAGTAACACCACACGTGAAAGTTGGACAATGAACAAGGAAGACTGAAGAAGAATTGGTGCATTTGAAATGTGATGCTAGAGAAGAATATTGAAATACCATTGGCTGCTAAAAGGGCAAACAAATCTGCCTTGGAAAAAATAAGACCACAATGCTCCTTAGAGGAAAGGAGGGCAAAATTCCACCTTTTGCATTTTGAAAATATTGTCGTGAGAGACTGGTCCCTGTGGAAAGACTTCATGCTTGATAAAGTGGAGGGGCAGTGTGACGGGTAGGTTTGTTATGCCAACATGGCCACAGAAGATTGGTGGGTCTGTTGTGACGGCATGGCCAATGAACATACGGGATGAAATGAAGGGCAGAGATAGGAAGGGCTTGGTGAGTTCCGCTCTCTCTCTTGCTTCCGGATCTTCAGACCAGAGAGCTGCCTTGTTCGTCCTGTGCCTCGACCTCCAAGCAATACTTCCCGTGGGATACCTAATCATGGATTGTGGAGCCGTGAGTTGTGGTTGCTTCAAGCCCTACTTCGCCACGCTCCTGGGATAGATATCTCTTGAGCTGGGGACTGTCAGACTCTGTCCTCTGGCTGACTGTTGGCGACTTCCTCTGCCGTTTGCTGCCTGTGACCAGATAGCCTGGATTGCTCTACAGAGGACTACTCAGCGGCCCTCAAGACTTGAAGGACTGCCAGTCTTCTAGCTGCCTCATGCAACTGAGTTGCACTGAGCAATCTGTACTGCTTTATAGATAGTTAACTTTTTCTTTCTTATCTTATATACCTTTCTCAATATGTAAATATATAAAAAGAATTACTAGTGTCCTGGTTTTATTTCTCTAGAGAACCCTGCCTGACACAGGCAGTGAAAAAGAAGAAGGTTCTCAAGGCATTTGCACAATGGCTTCTACAATGGTCCCAGGCAAGGGAACAATAGCAAGGATGGGGCCAAACCATGCTGTATTTCATTGTGCTATGCATAGGGCTGCTTTGAGTTTGAACCCACACAATGTCACACCTAGCAGCAACAACAGCAATGAAACAGAACGTTATTAATTTTTGGTATAAGCATCAACTGTGTCACAATAAAGAGAAAAATTAGAAGGGGACAACCATGCAAAGAGAGAAAGCACATAGAAGAAGTTAATGAAAATAAGAAATGCTACTTAAAGTCATGAATGTAGCATGCAATGTTGCCTAAAGAGGGAGACTAGAGTGTTGTCATTAAATGTGGTCCAGTTGCTTTCAACTCTCAGGATCCTGCCATGGTCAACAGCCCGAAAGACTTTCTAGTCCTCAGCCATACTCAAATTGTTTCTTTGTTCGAGCCCGTTGTTGCTATCAGTGTAGTTTTGTGTCCCTCCATCTTACTGGGTTTTTTTTTTCTTTTCCCTGACCTTCAACTTTCCCAAGCACTATGTCCTTCTCCGGGCTCTGGTTCCTCCAAATAAAATGTCTAATCTAAAAAATTCTTCCAATACCATTCTATTCATTTTTCAGAAGTTCATGGTTTCTCACTATTCTTTGCCCATACCACAATTCAAATCTTCTTGACTCCCCTTTATTCATTATGCAGACTTCAAATGTGTATGAGCACTTTGAAAATACCATGATTTTGATCACATGCACTACTCTCCATCCAGGTGATATCTCTGATGTTTAGTTGGTTGATTGTGTGTTGGTTTGTTTCACGCTGATTATTTTTATTTTTCATAGTTGTAACATATTCTGTCAGTAGGGAAGGCATGTTTCTCTGGTTGCTAGTTTGATAGCATTGGGAAGCTTTTGTTGCGTCAACTTTGTAGTAGGTAGAAACCTGGGTGTGAGCTCTGGAGAGCAGATTAAGCATGTACAGGTACAGTAGTGCTAGTGTGTATATGGTTGAGCACCCAATGGATGCTGTAACAGGTTTAAAGAGTATGGATGTGTGACATGCTCACAAAAGCTGAGGAAAGACTGAGAGGGGAAAAAAAGAAGTGGTGGGAACTTGTGGGGCCCAGGGGGAAGGAGAAATGCAGGAAAAATCAAAGTGGGGGAGATGGGGAACTTAGGATGAAATAAACACTGAAAAAAGAAGAAACTGATTTATAGTTTCCCAGTGCTCATGCAAAGGGGAGCTGCTATAGATGGCTGCCACAGACTTGGGCTTGCTTCTCTGCAGCAGGCCATCAGCAAACATTTAGGGATAGGAGAGGGAACCACTGAACATGAAGACAGCAGATGACGGTTTGCTCAGTATTTACAAAGACATGAAGAAGTGAGAGCAAGGGAAGGGGAGGAGGGAAGAGAGGGAAAAGTTCCAAATAAAGGGGAAATATCCTCTAACCCTGCCGACACAATCATTGGCTGCTAAACACACCTGCAAAGGGATGGTGTTGCTCAGTCTGCTGAAATACATACACTGTGCACCAGGCATAGATAGGAACTCTGCAGAGGGGAGGGCATCTGCACATGCTCCCTGGAACAACAAGAACAACAAACGTGTAAGTAGAGGGGGATAAAAAGAAGGCTGTAATGTTGCTAGGTATCGTTGAGTTGGTTCCACCCATAGAGACCAACAGAAGGAAATACTGCCCAGGATTGTGCATTCCTCCACATGTCCCTTTGCTTGAGCCCATGTTGGAGCCAGGGTCAAGTAAGCTCCTTGAAGGCCTTTCTCTTTTTCACTGCCACTCTATTTTCTCACGCATGATGTCCTTCTCCAGGGACTGATGTCTCGTGACAACATGTTCAAAGTGTGTAAGACAAAATCTCTCCACCCTTACCTCTTGTTAACACTCTGGCTGCATTTTATCCAAAAAGAGACCCTTTTGTGACAGATCATAATAAATTCTATACTGTTCCCCACCATCACAATTTAAATCCATCAATTCTACTTTGGTCTTTGGTCTATTGGTCTTTGGTCTATTCAATGATCAACTTTCACTTACATATGTGACAGTTGAAAGCTCTATGATTTGGGTCTGGGGCACATGAGCCCTTAAAGTGAGATCCTTGGTTTTCAACACTTCAATGAGATGCTGTGCCACAATATAACACATGTTTTGACCCCCTGGCTGATGCTTCCATGACCAATTGCAGGCACAATTCAAAAGAGAATGTGGAACAGGGGAAACAAAAAAAACAGAAATATTGAAAAAAAATAAGGCATTTAAAAAAATAAGCAAGTCAAAAAGCAGCATTGTACTAAAGAAAATGCTAGCTATTAAACATGGATGAATGGGAATGATGCACTCAACAAAATTGAACATCTTTAATGGTGAAGAGATAGCATTGGGCACTACTAAACTCATGGACACTGGAAAGGTGTTGGATGGTGCCCACACATGAGGATAAAAAGGAAAAATAAAAAGCGAGTAATAAAAGGCAGTCAGGGTGTAGTGTAGCATCAATGAAACACACAATTTTCCTCTAGCTGTTTGATATCCCCCCCCCCCACTATCATGACCTCAATCCTTCCTTACAAATTGAATTAGACTAGAACATGCATAGTGCTATTGATAAGAGTCCACAATGCAGAGAATCCAGGATAGATAAACCCCTCAGGTCCTACAAGGAGAGTAGAGATACCAGGATTAGAGGAGAGAGGCAGAAAGAGAGACTCCAACACAAGTATAAGACAACAAACCCCTCCCAGAGGGATGAATAATTAAAAGTGGTTGAGGGCCAATGGAGGATGATGTAAGATCTGGAAAAAAATAATCTATAACTGTTCATGGGTTCATGAGGGAGGGTGGAAAGAGGAGGGTGGGAAAGAAATAGGGAGCTGATATCAGGGGCTCAAGGAGGAAGAGAATGCTTTGAAAATGATGATGGGGACATATGGGCAAATGTGTTTAACACATTGCAGGAATAGATGGAGAGTGATAAGAAATGTGAGACCCGAGTAGACGTATTTAAAACAAGCAAAAAAGCAAGTAATAAAAATAAGGGGGGACAAGACTGGGAGAACAAAGAGAAGAAGGGTCTGTGAGGGAAGGTGTCTGTTCAGAGGGGATAGCTTAGAAGGACGGTAGGAACCACCCCCACCTCCACCCCTCCCACCACATGCACATGTTGTGCACATTTGAAGAAATAGATTACTGACTTTATATATTTCTATCTTCCTATAATACCTCCATGTTACTATTAATATTATCAGACCATGCTATCCACCTAGTCTGAATCTACTAGACAACAATGAGCTTGGTATTTTTATTTTTGTTTTGGCCTTGAGTATTGCATTATAGGTTAGAATTTTCCATTCAGTTCTTTCAGATTGAAAAACACTTATCTTGATCAATCTTCTGAGTGTTTAACTTTCAGTCACTGCACATTTCACATATTACCTTGTCTTCTGACAGTCTTTTGAAATATTCTGTCCAAATTTTTAAAATTCCATTATATCTTTTTTTTTCACTTAAACTTCTTTTTTAAGAGCAAGTTTCAGAATCTCTTCTGACCTGTTTTTTTGATCTTTACTGTTTTTCTTCTTCTGTTTTAATTTTCAAACAAGTTTCATTCCTAGACATTGCCTTTGTTTTAATGTACATGGGAACATGGTTTTCTTTTGAATGCAAACAACAGCTTAGGTCCTTTCATGACTACACGGAAGAGCATTATTTGTGATGACCATCAGAGACAGGTGTGGTGGGTATCCCCAGCAACAGATCAGACTTGTTCTTGCTGCGGGTTGGGTGTGTGTGTGTGTGTGTGCTTCTTCCTGTTTAAATTATGTGTAGGCTAATCCATTCATCTACTGATGGAAATTTAGCTTGCTTTCATGTCTTTGCGATTATGAATTGTGCTGCAATAAACATTGGCGTGCATACCACTGGCTGTGGTTTATTTCTTGCCTCTTCTGAGTATATACCCAATAGTGGTATAGCTGGATCGTAGGGTAGTTCAACTTCCATTTTAATTAAATATCGCCAGACAGACTGCTTTCCACAGGGGCTGTACATATCTACACGACCACCAACAATGTAGAAGTGTTCCTATTTCACCACACCCCCTCCAACATTTGTTGCACTCTGATTTTCTGATCTGGGCTAGCCTTAAGGGTATTAGATGATATCTCAATGTTGTTTTGATTTGCATTTCTCTGATGGCTAGTGAGCGGGAGCATTTTCTCATATGTTCATTGGCCATAAGGACCTCCTCTCCAGTGAAACTTCTTTTCAGTTCTTTTTCCCATTTCTTCATATGGTTATCTGTTTTCATCTTCTTGCTTGAGATGAGGGTATTGTAGATTTTTGTTATAAG